>NQII01005782.1:3667-14468 GCA_002778355.1 Clitarchus hookeri
CTAAGTGGGAGAAATTGTCTCGCCACAGTAAAAAAAAAAGGACATTTACTCTGGAAAAGAACAACGTTTCATTAAAAATAAGGTCAATGCAATTTCCTTACCGCCGCAAATTATATTTATAGATACTGAAGAAGCATGCGTCAATTTTTTTTCACATATAGTTGATTGCAACAACGTTGAAAAATAATAGTTTAATCAACTCGTTAGAACTTCAAGAAAACAATTTTCAAAAAGCTTAGTTAATTACACAAAATAATGTTTCCAATATCAGTTAAGATAAACGATAAAATCTAAGTACCAGGAAAATAAACTTTTGTCAAACAACAAAACATTTTACACTTACTACAGTATAAAATGTGAATCTAAGTAGGACATTTTCAGAAAAATCGTAAGCATAATTTACAGGATTTATTAAAGAACATGCAGGCGTTGTTATATGATTAACCAAGTGAATGCTGACAATACGGCTACTCTTGCGCAAAATTTAATAACATTAAAACAGTTAGTAGACAAATATATTTTATCAGGTCGAAAAAGCCATAAATTTATTACTACCACAAAAAATTCCTGCCGCACGCAAAAAAATTATATTATAAAAGAGGACATGTCCTTTGTTGGACATCTGGTACAGGCCGACTCGCCGCCTTCGCCGATATTGCCGGAAGCAGGGTGGAATATACTGGTGGGGATTGTGCTGGAGCAATCGACGAGGGTTGGATAGAGCCCAGTTGGAGTTCACAGCGCCAGGGGAGGGGTTAGGGGTTTAGGACGGAGTCTATCGCTTTGACGGCTTCCAGAAAGAGAAACCCCCCCGCAGCGATCCAGAGTGGCGGCTCGCGAGCTGATAGAAATGGACCCTCGCTCGCCTCGTGTTCGATACCTCGCACGCACACGCCACCGTCGACAGTCGACAGCTCCGCGATACTGCCCGCCCCGTGAATGCACTCGCAGGTGAGCAATCATCGCCGTTACGGACGTGCCAGTGTGTTCACGTGTCTCGAGGCCACAGACACGCCCTCGTGTTCTGTCGAAGAAGCAGCGGTTCATATTTAGGTGTCGACAGCGCGTTGGAGTTTGTTGTTACCAAATAAAAAAAAAAGATTTGTAAATCCTTAAAACATGTAGTTATTTACATAAATTTCGGTGGCTCTCATTCCTTTTGCAGACAATTTCTTGACGGTATTTTTTCCAGCCTTCCAAAATTATTCTGATTTCACAACTTAATGGCAGCGCAGGAACTCAGTCTACTTATTAAATACGGTATATAAATATAGTTAAATATGTGATTCAGGTTTCTTCTTTCGTATTATTCAAACAATAACTATAAATTCCATTAAATACAGTAAAATGTTTTTAGCCTACATTTATGTATCGCACACTCTTAATGGGTACCGTATTAATTAATATGAGAGGAAGGTAAATAATACATTTTAATGCAAACCAAACGAACTAGCACGACGGGNAATATTGATCTTCATAACTAACATGTGGCTATAAAGATCCTTCTCTTTTTTTTTTTTTTGGAATAAGGTGCTGAGTGCAAAAATGTTATATGTACAATATATTTCAATACAGCCTTGCCACTCGCGAAATGAAAATAACCGAAATTATTTTGCTCGTGTAATGAAATTTACTGTAAAATAACATATACTATACGATAAACATTGCGATATCAGTACTAAACTAAGTTAAGTAACTTATGATAACCATAAGTGGTTACGATCTCAAATGTCTAGCTACGAACAGATAATAGAAAGTGGTTCTTAACCTATCGCACAACGAAAATGGAAAGCGAGGAAATATTAAAGCGCTAGAAACAAAAACCGCCTTGAATCAAACTATTCTTTCTGCGACTTGCCGATATAGAACTTGCGATCGAACTTTGAATCAGGATATGCTACACAAAATAGTAAAGAAATATGTGGTGTTTGGAAAATGACACAGTACCAGGACTATCGTAAGAGTGTTAAAATAGGCCGCTGAAGGTGTGAGCACAGTAAATTGAGAGATGATCGATAACACAAACATACTTAATTAAAACAGAGTTCTGAATGGAAAATTTACGAAACTGTGTAAAAACGTTAGTTGCGGAAAAACAAAGTAACGGTTATTTACAGCCTTCAGCATTTCAAGTAAACTAAACTTCAAGATACGCTAAACGTCTTATAGCAAGCCTACCTTTCTAAAACTCGCGGATTCAATGCCTAATTATAAAGTTATCATCCTACAGATGGAAAACAAAAACTTTCACTTGTGTGGTGAATGTATTAAAACAATTGTCTGTAAGGAAATTCGCAAACATCCCCATGCATAATTATTCGTTTACGTAATAAGACGTTGAACTTACTGCAAAATATAGTTTCTTAGTTACATAGTATAACTGCGTTATTTAAATCACAGTTACTTCGAGCTTTTCTAAAGCACTGNAAAATATAGTTTCTTAGTTACATAGTATAACTGCGTTATTTAAATCACAGTTACTTCGAGCTTTTCTAAAGCACTGCTAAAGTTCTACTTTGAAGCTATTCCTCGCCTCATGACAACAAAGCTTAACTAGGTCTAGAAAATGATGTCAAAAGGACAACGCTCTGCATTAGTGCGCACTCAGATTAATAACATTATCTATTTATATTTCTCTGTGACCATTACCAACACGCATATTTTCACTCTGTTTTTATTCACATTAATTACGAATGAAAAACTATGGAAAACCAAATTCAGTATGGTCTGACCTGTGAAATGAACGCCGGTATTTACTAATGCGAGTCCATTGCGTCACCACTTCCCCATATCACTAGGTAGGAGACGAGGCAGGGGTGTAGCAGCATTGGAATGAGGGCGGGCGATAACATGGGAGTACACCGAGAAAACCGCCACACTCCCGCTTGAGAATTCCGGACGGAAAAATTTCTGCCCACTGGGATCTGGGATCGAACGGGAAACCCCAGCTGTGGGAGGCTCGGGTCTAAACCACTGAGGCAACTTAGGGTCCTCGATAAATAAATCAATGAAAATATCAAGCAATAAATTAAGTATAAATAAACCATGAACTAAATTAAGTATAATAAACCGTGAAATAAATCCTTATCGCCCATAAATAGCAGGTAGGTAATGTGTATCTTTTGAAATTATAAAAAAAATTTTAATTTTCCTTTAAATCCCTTTTAAATATGTTGTCAATAAACCAAACGCTCAACAGAAAAAGTATTGAGTTCAATTTTTATTTGAGTAATTACGGCAGAAAACCGAGTTTATTATTCAACTTTGTTCACACATAACTACCAATATTAAGTACGGTAAATTACACTATTTGATTAAAAGGGTATCATAAAAGTAAAATATGTATTCGACCAACAAACTGTCAGGAAAAAAATATTTATGNACTATTTGATTAAAAGGGTATCATAAAAGTAAAATATGTATTCGACCAACAAACTGTCAGGAAAAAAATATTTATGGCTCAATTTGGTTTCTAACGTTGGTACACGCCGTCAAGTTGTACCAGAAACTAAGTATATTCTATTATCATCAATANGCTCAATTTGGTTTCTAACGTTGGTACACGCCGTCAAGTTGTACCAGAAACTAAGTATATTCTGTTATCATCAATAGGAACTCACGAGTTCTATGTGAGTTCAGGACTGGCATCTAACTGTTGCATCAAAAAAAGATGTCACCACATAAATACACACAGTAAAATGTTGTCCCAGTTATCAAGGACAGCTTTTAAAACTTAACATTCGGACAACGCTTTTTGCATGTAGACTTCGAAGTCCAAGTGCAGTTAATCTTGCAAACTGCTTGGTTGAGGGTTTCCCAACAAGGTAATATTTTCTGCTATACGTGTTAATTAAGTCAATTATATCGTATTTGTATTAATGAACGATTAGGGGTAGCATATTTTCATCACAAATTAGTGATTAATGATAGGTTGTGACGAAAAACATAGCGTGTTCACAATCTTCGTGTTTTCGTGAAAACTAAATACAGGTATTTCCAAATCAATATCACTAAAAAACAATAATCGTATTCAGAAAGCAATGTTTATTATAAAATTGACCTATTCACTGTGCATTTCCGTTAATGAACAAACTCTCCAACTTCACACATAACAGTTTTNTTTATTATAAAATTGACCTATTCACTGTGCATTTCCGTTAATGAACAAACTCTCCAACTTCACACATAACAGTTTCATATTTTCTGCCGTTGGACGTGAACTTGCGCAATCTGTAACTAATCATGTTATTTCTTGCGTTTTTCTTAGTTTCTCACATATGAAGAATATCTAATTTTTATTTCGTTTCGCTCCCTATTTTATGCTAATGAGCTCCAAGGGTATTCTTCACGCAATTTTTGTTGGNTCTAATTTTTATTTCGTTTCGCTCCCTATTTTATGCTAATGAGCTCCAAGGGTATTCTTCACGCAATTTTTGTTGGATATCACATGTTTTCGTATGTTTTTCTCTAGTGCGTGCCATATATTCATAATGAGGAGTGTTCAATTCACAGGAAAGCTGAGAATGAAATTTTTAAATACAGTTTTCCAGTAAAATTGTTAATCACATTTATGTGCATGTTATATTGCCAAGTGCGATATCTTTCCACGTGAACAAACCGACATAACATAAATAAGTTTCTGCACTGTTAGGGCATGTAATGAAAATGCAAATTCTAATGAAACCATATTACATTTGTTTTTATAATTTCGTGTTTAGGCCTAATTTTCCAACCATATTTCTTTGTGTTATGGTCCACGCATTTTTCATTTTCACTGGGTTAAATAAAAAAACTCTGGTAACATGTTGCATTGTACACTAACGACTTTGTTCCTAATTGCCTTCCTTGATGAGGGTTGATGCTTTTCCTTAAATTTTCTTCTCAGCAAGATTTTTTTTTTTAAGTGTATTCAAAGAAAATGCTGCGTAGAAAATTCAAGCCTTGACATTGGTAGTTTATACTCATTATTTCAGTGGTCTTTATTTTGTATAACAAATGGCGTAAAAAATTCATCTTTCTCTGTGGTTACCCCATAGTAATCATGTGGTACGTGTTTCGTAAGGATTACTTTTTGTATTAATGTTTGNCATCTTTCTCTGTGGTTACCCCATAGTAATCATGTGGTACGTGTTTCGTAAGGATTACTTTTTGTATTAATGTTTGTTTTAGTGATTTAAAACTGAGTATCCTACTGTTTCGTTCATTTGTTGTATTAGTTGTATTAAAAGCCTTATAAGGTACGTGCATTTATAGCCCGCATCATATAAATTACTGCAATTTGTGAATTAAAAATGTAACTACACAAAAATAATGCACAATTAAATGTTAGTGTAATAATACATGACTGGCATTAAAACTATCCAGCATCGTAAAATATTACATTGTATTTTAGAAATTATGTTAACTTTGTCGGGTTTTGAGATAGTTGCAAACGTGCACACAGCAGGCGACAAGAATTTTCGGGCATAATTTTGCAAAATACGAACAGTTACAAACGTGCGTCATTGGATGTTGCCTAGTTTCTAATACAGTAATATGGAGAGCTATGCTTGTATTTATTCAACTGTAAGAACGCATGTATTTGATTCCCATAATTAATTTTAAAATGTATGTTTTTTTTTTAACTTAAATAAAAATCGGTATAGAATAAACTAATCATCGCACAGAATTTCTTTACGGTTTTATATGTGAATGAATAAACTAATATGTTTCGTCTTTATTTTGGGGATATTTGCTCAAATGAAAATATTCTAATTATTTTTAACAATTTCATTTGGGATCTATTGCACTATACAAACATTTATAATATGGAAAATTATTTGCTTCTGAATTTCAGATAATGATTTTATTAATAAAATCGTTCTATAAATATCAGTTACAAAGGATTTTACATTACGTGTGGTTACATTTACGAAATCTGTGTACAATACACGTAAGTTCAAGAAACGTTAAACCTTCAGATAAACCTAAAAATATTTTCTGATCAGTTTCCGTGCCTATAAATTCGTTTACTATTCTTTACGAANTAAACCTTCAGATAAACCTAAAAATATTTTCTGATCAGTTTCCGTGTCTATAAATTCGTTTACTATTCTTTACGAATCATTGAGACTGTATGTAGCATTTCAAGACGTTAACACCCTCCATAAACGATTTGGTTTCCAGTAAGTCATTCTCACGTTTCCTGCAGTTTACTGCGGAAAAAAAATGTACGGCGGTGTTCAGAATTCTGGCCGAGTGACTTTTGATAGTTAAGGGATGTTAATCGCAGGGCTGCCAACGGAAATAACACGGGCAGCGCGAAGCAGTTAATTTTCCCTCGAAAGATGGCGTGTAACTAGGTTAAACTAGACTGCAGCACCCGCCTTTTTATGAAACTGTGACTTTTTTTCTTTTTTTTAATATTAAGCCTACAGGTGTATGCTATATTTTCTTGTTTACATTAATAAAACATTGCGTATTGAATTTATTACTACATTTCAAGTTGTATTTTGTGTATATGATTAATTTAAAATGTGTTATTTTGAACAGTTTTACAAACATTATCTAATATTTTATCGATTATAGCTTTAAAATGGTAGAAATCAAACTGCCATTTGTTCGCGGTAATCAAAGAGCTAAGTGACTAACTGTATGAAACAAAATTTTTAAATGTATTTGTTGAACTGAATACAAAATAAATTGTGTACAATTTTGCCTAAAAAACTTTTTGTTATAGCCAATGCTAAACAAAAACGTTTTCTTACAAATAGATTNAATTGTGTACAATTTTGCCTAAAAAACTTTTTGTTATAGCCAATGCTAAACAAAAACGTTTTCTTACAAATAGATTAAACTGTGACGTGTTTTTTTTCCCCTGGCGTTTTGTTTACTTACGATGTGGGACAAAACAGGCGTTGTGTATTGGACATCACAACAGTGTGCGCAAACTTCTGAAGTCTCCGTTATTGTTATGAATGCACCTGGAACTGTGCTTCTGACATTCATAAACACTATCCGGGCTCTAAGAGGCATTTGTGCACTTTAGTGATCAGGTCATTTGAATATAACATGATTCAAAGTCGTAATCATTTCCTCCATGCACCAGTGGCCTAAAAGGACCGCAATTTATTGGTAACAATTGCTTGTAAAAAGTTTTATTAAAATTGAAAAAGAGTTTTGTCATGTTGAATTTCCATAAAATTTCTTAAATACTACTTAGGTTTTTTTTTTTTGTTTTTTTTTTACAGAAAATTAACTATTTAGGTATGCAATATATGTGCAAACAATTGTTTGTGCCCAATTAGCGAGTTCTTACTATTTTCAGAAAGAATCAACTTTATATACAATTTTTATGCAAGTCTGTGAAAACTGACACCATAATTAGGAAAATTTGAGTTAATGTCATTGTGTCTCAGAGCAAAATTGCTGAATGTACACTAAATATATCAATATGCCAGTAGGTTTTCTGTGTTCAAAGTTTGAATTAGGTCTTCCGTACATTGTGCATAAATTAAATATGAACAGCGAGTATTATAAAGCCCTCATTGGACTAGCTAAATTGTGGAAGATCACAACATAACCAATTATGTATACGCCATTCACTAACACTGTTAATATGTTTTCAAAATTAAAAAAAAAATGTTTCGTTGTTTACTGAGAATATACTGTTGATGCGAGTTCAAGGTAAAAATGAGAAATGAAGCTANAAAAAAAAAATGTTTCGTTGTTTACTGAGAATATACTGTTGATGCGAGTTCAAGGTAAAAATGAGAAATGAAGCTAATAATGGAACACCAAACACTGCATAAATAAAAACTACTCGACAGAAATAGAAAATAGTCACTTAATGGACAGAATATTTCATTTATCTGTGCCGTAGAAGGTAAAGAAGAATCACGCAAAAAAGAGTGCTGAAGGTTATAACCACACAAGTGTAGGCTATTTTACGCAACATCTTATGCTATAAACTGTTCGCGGTTAATTTGAGCACTTTTACAATCAACGTTTAAATTTATCAATGCCCTTACCTGCATATATTTTAACGGGCTCATTGACTGGCATGCACCCAGGAAAAGTTGGTAACGACAAAAGGAAAGTAGTTCCATGTGTTAAAGTTGGATATAATTTTTAAATAAACATTTGTGAATACTGGAATGTTTTTTTANAAGGAAAGTAGTTCCATGTGTTAAAGTTGGATATAATTTTTAAATAAACATTTGTGAATACTGGAATGTTTTTTTTATATTATTTTTTTTACATTGCACATAAGTGAAATAATTAGCAAACGTGTAATATTTTCATATTAATAATTTCACAGTTTCGTTTGACTGACGAATGAATAAAGTGATAAGACCCATGGAAACTTTACACACAGCGGAAGAATACAAAATGTGCACACAAGTAGATCTTAAGCAGGACTTTCAAAAGAGCTCAGTTTACCGTGAACAGGTCGAATACAAACCACTACAGCAGTGTGTGACGTAGTGATGCTGCTCCGAAAGGGAAAAAAAAACCGTAACATCGGCATGAAATCGATCCCACGAGATCGTTTGCCAAATTCGTCGAAAAATAACTACCCCGGCCACAAATCCTGCGTCAACAAAAACTGACACTTGTCACAACGGAGGAGCCAGAAGAAGGTTGTGGGGTAGGGGAAGATGTGTTAGGAGGGCCACCATCCCCTACACCCACCTGTGGGAGTGACGATATAAATGTCTCAAGCTTNTAGGGGAAGATGTGTTAGGAGGGCCACCATCCCCTACACCCACCTGTGGGAGTGACGATATAAATGTCTCAAGCTTGGAGATGTGTAGTGCATCTGGGTTACCATAAGCTACCGTTGAAGTAAAACAAAGTCCTGCGTGTTATTTTTTTTTAGTCTGGAAGGGGCGGTGGTGGCGTAGTGGCCAGGGCGCTCGCCTCCCACCACGGTGACCCGGGCTCGATCCCCGGCGGGTTCACTCCTGGATTTTCGCATGTGGGAATCGTGCTGGACGATGCCGATTGCTGGCGGGTTTTCTCTGGGTGCTCCCGTTTCCCCCGCCCTTGCATTCCAGCGCCGCTCCATTCTAGGGTCTCATTTCTGTCATGCCCGGGGATGACGGTCACCTACGGGTCCCAGCTAGAAAGACCGTCACTCGGAGGGTGTTGCCTTGCCCTGGGTGCACACGCCATTATTATTATTATTATTATTTTGTTCAGGAGCGTAGCGAGTGAAAGAAAACGGTACAATAAAATGCAGTGGAGGAAAGTTGGACGGGCGAGTAGTTAAGTTTGTTCCTGGAGTTCGTCTAGGCAATTCCAGCGCAAGTTCGGTGCGAAAGCGGTTCTACGCAGAGCAGGTCTCGCCGCGAGCGCTCTGGCGACGCACTGGCAGATACGAGAACAAAGGCGCCTCTCGACAAGAGAACACGACGACGGGCGCAGTTATCTGTGGAACCTGTGAAACTGGATGCTTCTGTGCAGGTCTACATACATTCACGCCGAGGCGAGCGGTAGCTGAGGTGTCCCGCTTTCCAGATTCCATGTGGAGGTGTACTTGCACTGAGAGAAAGCTTTGTTCCAACCAACGTAATACTTGGATGTGTAAGGTCATATATATATATATATATATATTTAGAACCCCCAACAGAATAACTTGTTGATTGAATTGGGAAGTGCTTATTAACGTCGCCCGGTGTTATGCCTGAAGGCTTATCAAGGGACGTCTTATAATCTAACTTACGGCATAACTTAAACTAACACCCATGCCTTGCTGAGGATTCGAGCCCAGAATCTCCCGTAACCCGGCGTCTGCACGTATAGTCCGCTCCGCGTATCTGCGAGCGGACGACGGTTAGAAACAACTCTTTCGTCTGCCACTATCTCTTGGATGCAGTAACGAGGAGGAGCTAGTAACCTGACACCTGCACGAAAGGTTAACACTGAGAAGGTAGATTGCCTTTCAAAGTTCAAAGTATGTGTGTGAGCACGTGCGCATTGCAGTTACAATGACAAACGTATATTTATTAAAATGATATGCGTTTAATTTTATTACCAACAAATGGGAAAATATGCTTTCTCCAAAGGCGGTAAGTAATTTACAACATAACGAACTTCAAGGATAAAGGTGTCGACTAAAGAACCAATCAGCCATTCCTCTAAAAAAATTCAACTCTATAAATAATTTTGATAAAACTTAGTTATCGTGGCGAGTATTCATACCTTTTTGTTTAATATAATATAAATGACAGTAAATATTTGTATGCAGTGATAATAGTGAAGCAGTGAGGATAGTGGTGCACTCTCAACAGTATGTACGGCTTCGAGAATCTCCAGGCGTGTGAGGAGAAAAGTGGTTACCACGGATAATTTTTTACGTTATTGTTTGCATAATGCGGCAGGCTAATGTGATCTGCTCTGATACACCCCACACCTCTCGCGCTCCGTCTAATGGATTCCAAGAACCGCCGGCGATGTCCCTCTCCCTGGTGACGTCTTCAAGGTCACACACATCCGGCGTTGAATATAGTCACGGCTCCCTTGCCAGCCCGTCGTTTCGGGAGTAATCTTGCCGACGGCTACAGGCTGCATATAATATATTACCTTAGTTAAATCCATCTCAAGTCTAGCTGTAAGTCTCTTGACTCATAGTACTTGAACAGTCCTCGTGGACTTAACTTTAGTTTAGGTTAATTAGATCAAGATTGACCTCTTCTTTCAGGCAAATTACCATCTTGTGAAGGATTAGAAAAAGTCGGTTTGTGCCAGACTTCTGGCACTCACCGACACCTAATTCTATTTTACGTTTAAGTTTCAGGATCCACTGAGGATTCGGATT
>NQII01005782.1:14808-52126 GCA_002778355.1 Clitarchus hookeri
TATGCTGGTTTTTTCCCTTTCTCTTCTAACTATAGTTTAGCTATAAGTACACTTAGGGAGGTTGTCATGTCCACAATCTGGCCATGGCAGCCCAATCCCTCTTTGCCGTGATGCATGTCTCCTTGCATGATTCTCCCTTCCTTGCAGGCGTATGGGGCTTAGCCCTGAGACGCACTTAACTCCCGTCCCTATCGCGGGCTCACATAACACTTAGTTTTAGAGTAGTAAGTTTAAAAAAAAAAGCCCGTCATTTCAGAACGAGCCGCGGCGACTCCGGGTTCGGCCCCTAATGGGTAGTAAACCTCCGGCGAGGAAACTGCACCACGTACGACTCCGAGGTATGGCAGTGCTCGTCCGTCCGCTTCCCATTTACGACTCGGCGGGGAACTTCGCCAGTTGGAGCGCGATGCTAATGCGAGGCGTTCCAAGTGATAACAGCAGATCTGCAGATCCCCGCCGGGACTGTACCGGCGCAGGTTCGGGGACAGTCGGGCGTCCTCGGCTGTCCTCGCCAACTTCAACCAGTTTGCTTTCGTGAACGAATTCGCGCTGATCGCGGCGTGAACAGCGCAGAGCGTAGACTGCAAGCGGGCCCACTGTGCTCCGACGTTGGTAGCTAGCAGCGGTGAACCGTTGCAAGGTAAGCTGTGTTTCTCTCTGTGCTGTACCCAATCCTTTGCTAGTTTACACATCGGCCGCTTAAACGTAGTAGTGAATTTGACGTCACGGCACGTGCGTAACGGGTGCCTCGCTGCTCTCTCGTTAGTGGCCGCAGTACATTCATTTTTCTCACAGCTCCACTATGGTTACCGGTTCCTGCTGCGTGCACCGAGTGTGTACAGTGCTGAGCAAGCACAATATTACCTTGCAACACTTCACCATACGGCGCTGGTGGGTACGTAAAGCTTGACGTCTCATCATTAGCGGGGTCATTTAAGTCGCGGCAAACTGCTCAGAGAGACAATAATGGGGGGAAAAAATCGGCCGTGGCCTGCAGTGAGGAACCATTCTATTCCATCATTCGCCTGGAGTGAGTTAGGGAAACCATGGAAAATAGAAATCAGGATGGCCGGATCGGGAATCTAACCTATTTCCTCCCGAACGTAAGTCCAGTGGTTTACCTTAGCGCCACCTCGCTGGAACCCCGACGTTGGTCAAGGTTGGTGGAATCTGATTTTCTCCGAGAAAGCCCACCAGCCAGTGAGAAACTTAGCACGTTTCCCTCGTGCAAAAATTCTGGACAACCCTGCCGCGGGTAGAACCCAGTTCGCCGCGATGGAAAGCGAGCGCTGTGGCCCTGCACAATAACATAAAAGACAAGCGCAGGCTGTCCACCATTAATTGAGCACTTTTGGAACCAACCTCTGAAAAATTTAACTACCCATATCTACGTATATTTTAACACACACACTGAGCGGAATGCGCTCAGTAAAATTGGTAACGAAGAAAAAAAAAACATTTTCCACGAGTCAGCGTTGAATCAAACGAGTTAAATAAACATCTGTGAATTTTAAAATTATTTCTTGGATTTCAGTTTTTTTTAATGCATATAAATGTAAGAATTTGCAAATCTATAAAATATTTAAATTTCTAATAACTTTGCAAATTTACTTAACAAACGCAGAACCGTTGCAATGTTAATTTTACATGTGATGGAAGAATACACTATACGTATACAAGGAAATCTTAAGCAGGGGTTCCAAAAGTGCTCAGTTTACCATGAACCAGGCGCTGATTGGCAAATGGCCTTCCAGCTTTTTTCTTGTCAGTGCTGCAATTTTGCTAGCGTTTGCGGCTGGATTTCGCAGAATACGCGCCTGTTTCACCTCCGTATTATTAAGACCTCTGTGACACTAGGTTCTGTTAATACGCAATAAAATGCTGCGGCCAAAATGATACGTTTCATCCCACACGCGCGCGTGCAGCAATGGCGGCCACGTTGGTCCACAGCCGACGAGAGAACCCGAGTATATCCGATGGTTGCCGAGCTTGAAGGACAGTCTCAGCGTCTGGACGCAACTGTACGTTCGCTAAGGTCGTGTTCCAATTGGCGCTTTCAGTTTTCGAAATGGCGACACTCCCGATTTAGTTTACAAAAATGATGACATATTTGGTAGTTCACTATTTAAAATTTAGCAAGTAATTAACTTAATAAATACTAATTTAACATAGTCCAAATCGCGGCGATTTTAGTTTCAACCTATGCGGCAAAAAAAAACCTGCGTATTCTAATAGCTTTATATTATACGCATTCTTAGTATATTTCCTTTTATAAGTTCACATGATTGAATATATATATGTAAGTAAATAACTGTATGCAAGAATTGTATACCAATTGCACGTTGTGGGGCGCGATACATCCGAATGTAAACGTAACCAAACGATATTGTAAAACCGCGTCTCTTTCATGTGAATATTTATTTATTCATCTATCAATTTATGATAATGGTCGCGTCAAAACGACGTGTTTTTTGAAATCTAGAATTGCAGACTACAATATTGCTCGACAGGTAACTCAATCGCGGTACACAGGTGACTATCGACGCAGTTCCAGTTGAACTGAAATTAATTACTGACTACTAAATTACGAGATTGCCAATTGGAACGCAGCCTAATATTATTTTTCAACGTTCCCGACTTATTCCGAATGGCTTGTCAGAGGAACGGCTCATAAATACTGTTAAAATTCTCAGTCAGTTGGCTACACCAAATTCGTTAAGGGATGGAGATCTTAATTACATTAAAGAGTTAATTATCATTTACTAATTTATCAAATATAATTACAAAAAAATTACTCTCGTCCAATATCTCACAATAAATTGATACCTCTTACTATTTACGATTAATAAATTCAATCAGTATAATTTACAATTACCTTAAAGAAATTAATATAATTACTTAACTTAAATCAATCATGATAGACAGTGTATCAAAATCTAGTGAATTACTTCATAAATTATTATGTCCATATTTAACAGTTACAATTATTTTACAATAAAGTCCGTATCACGTGTTCATACTCCCGCCTCTGTTTAGTCCAGATCCCATCAGTCCGCAACGTTCTAGATTTCTCCGAGCGCCTTCATGCAGAGTAGCCTTCACTCGTCGGGTTGGTTTCACGCCCTCTCGTCCGTCCACACCACAAACACCTCGTCCGCCGTCGTCTCGCAATCTCCCGTCGTAGGCCGTCCCCTTCACCGATGTCCCTCCCCGCACCCGACTTCGCTCGGTTACTGCACTCAGCAAAATGCTTCTACTAACAGACTGCCGACTTTCCAGTTGCGCCTGCAATTTATAGTGTCGTCGGCGATTGCCCAGAATTCTTTTAAATGCCACGTTTCGCCAAGGTTCGTAAGTTGCCAGAATATTCTTGCGCATCCTCCCAAGTCGTTGGCTTCTTCAGCAGGGTGGAGGAGGGGCTGTGACGCTAGGAAGGTGAGCTGTCAATCATTCCCGGCCGCCCGGCGAAGGGAGGTCACGAGTGGGTCTGCCTGGGTGGAGGAGAGGGTCGATATGTGTCCCCCCCNTCAGAGCGTAACGATGCTAAAATAAACCAATATTACATCTCAAAGCGCCACGCATAGACGTTGCTTACCCAAGATTCGAACCCGGAATCTCATAAAGCGAAGGCCACAAGGATCGCCACAAAGCAAATTATAATAATTTAAGATTTTTCCATTTTTAGTATGCAATGTCGGAATATAATTTGTTAGAGTTTAATTGAACACCACAGAGGTCATCATAAAAAAAAATCCTCGCCCATTGACTCCATATATTTTTTAACAAGCATTATTTATGGTACTGTCTGTAATATTGACTGCGAACTATATAGTGTTCTTCTATGACGTAACGGTTTACGTACTGCAATTTTTAAACTGCTGAACATTAAATTTTCTTTAATTATGCTTAATATACAAAAGAGCTCGCGTAGTAATAAAAAATTATGGTCCTGGTGATTTCACAGTCACTTGACTGACTTATAGGTAATAATCATCAGGTTCGTTGAGATTATATCTTTTTCATGTAATTGATTAAACAAATGGTATTGATACGAAAAGGAAATTCTGCGGGGATTTCAAAAGCGTCCTATTAACCGTGATGTATACCAAAGCGTTAGTAAATCAAAATGGTAATTTGTTTGCTGGTAAAAGATCTTCGCAAATCCTTCCCAGTTAGCCACCAACCTGTGGCTATCGCAGCTGGTGTGACGTCGATTATCGATGGGTATTTTAATTATATGCTAGACGTTAATCCCACCTGTGTGTAATTACCGGGTCCGACAAAACCCGCCAGCTTTTGGGCGCATTCACCAATGTCCCACAAGCCAGGCAGCTTTAAAAACCTGAAATTAAATATCCTGCCCCGCCAATTAATTCATAAATTTGATACTGTCCTTTCGCTCTTTCGTTCTTGCGTGTTGGTGACTTCCGCGGCGCAATAAACATCATATGATCGATTTTCCTTCATTATACTGTCGAGATGGTACCAATACTCGTATGTGTGTCTGAAAGAACAAAGTTTCTGAACATTACCGCTACAAAGTTTTGCAATATGCCGTACAATACAAAGAACGTGGCAGCCTACTGTGATGTTCTCATATTTCTTCCAGTTTTTGTTTGCGTATCGCCTGTTTTCGCAGCGTTGTCTTCGTCCAAAGTGCACACATAATTATACAGGGTGATTCTAAAATTATGAGACAAACATTGAGGGGTGGTAGAGCTCACTAAAACAAACAATTATTGTATAGGAATATATGGGCGGGAGTCACGTGTTGAGGCACAAACACAAAAATTACACATGAAATGCAACACATTATATATTTCACAACGTCGCCGGTAAATGCCTTTTTACAGCAATGTTTATAATAATTGCTCAAAATTGCTACCACCGACAGTAATGCAAGCTTGGTAGCGTCGGTGGAGTGATTGGCGAACAGATTATTCAAATACGCCGGGTATTTCACGCACGCGTGCAGCCGCACAGGATAGTCGAGCGACGAGGTCTTCAATGGAATCAACTGGAGTCTCGTAAATGAGGGCTTTCAAATGCCCCCATAGGAACAAATCGAGACTCGAAAAATCTGGCGATCGTGATGGTCGATGTGTTATTTTTGTGTTTGTGCCTAAACGCGTCACTACCACTCATATATTCCTATACAATAATTGTTTGTTTTAGTGAGCTCTACCATCCCTCAGTGTTGTCCGATGATTTTAGGATCATCCTGTATAGGTTACTGTTCTCTTTAAATCGTCTAATCGGTTGGTTTGGTAAAGTTTGCCTAATTTCCTATGTGCTTGCCGTAAGATAACCTGCAGTATCCTCGGCGCGTTATTTACACCTATGTTGAAAACAGCAAATACTTTTTTTTTTTCCTGGCGTTTGCATGTCACGTCACATACTGAGCTCTGTGTGATACACCAGTGACGTATGTCCACATTAATAATTTATTAAATCACTCATCATCACTGCAAGAAACGTGTCACATGTTTGTGCCACTTATTCATTAGGTATGCGTAAGCTTTATTTTTCATGTTTCTGCGATTTAACGTTATTACAAAAGCTTTTTTTTGTATTTGTGGGCTTTCAAATGCAATTGCTTTAAGCGTTGAACTTACCAAACCTGCATGTATTGGTGTGCGCGAAGTAGTTTTAGTCTGCAGGGAACACTAGGTCACGCTTGTATTACAGTTGCCTGTACTGGATTTATTACAAATGTAAAATAATTTATTCCAGATTTTTTTTCCCAGTTGAGTGAAAACTGGATAATTTTTCAAGAAGTAAAGTGATCCCAGTAAAACCTTGGTCATTTATTTAGCAAAGCAGCTGTTCGGCTTGAAGTTTACGTTGGTATCCTGTGAATATTTAACGTGAGATCTCAGGAGTGGTGTTCACATTCAGGTCAGTATCAAATAGACGGAATTTGTGTTGTGAACCAGGGGCAGTACTTTTCTTTGTGCGCTGAGTATTCTTTGTGTGCTCACTCTGTTGCAATTGTAAAACGTCGTAGTCTCTTGTCTATTACTCTCAAGTGTTCGCAGAAACTACAAAAAAAACTGAGAGTTCTGGTGTAGATCCTGTGTCGTCGAGCACATTAAAACAGATGATCTGTGGTGTCACACGCGATATGATCTACGTGTATTTGTTCCCGGTAACTTTCACTTACTGCAGGTTATAGCTTATTGTGCGATGAACGCGTTTATCGGTTGTACTATTTGGATCCCGATTCAACGCTGAAATTCTGAGTTCGTAACAGCACGTAAATCTTAAATAAAAATCGACTTGTTCTCCTAGCCACGTAATCGTTGACTCTTTCACGAGGGATTTGTATGAAACGGGAAAACGTATTTTGGGCACGTCCAACGCCCGAGTGCCCGATTTAGTGACGTTTCCCGACGGACGCGTCCACCACCGTTACAGCGGCTGCGCAAGAATAAGTCCGCCGAATATACTTTAATGCGCCATTCGCCCGATATACAGGATGTATCAGTACAGCGGTTACAAACTTTCAGCAGAGATAGAGTACACCTAGACGATCGGAAATCACATAGCAATGCATTGTCGGAAACGCTTTCCTGGCGCGGTAGTGACGACACAAAACACGCATACACCAGCCAAAGACGTCCCAGCATTTGTGCTGAACTAAGAAAATAAACATGTTTTATAGAGTTATGGCATTTGATGTGTCAGTGCACCGCATGGATGAATACGAGTTAAAGTGTTCTGTTCCCCGAATGGAAAACTACGAGTAATACAAGGCAAGTGGAGAGTCAATAATGTTGCAGCAATATAAGACCTGTGGCAGAAATTGTGTGAACGTGATGAATGTTACGTGTTTTATGAATTCAGACCTACTCAAACTTAACAAATAATAAAAAAACAAACAAATTGATTTTAGAAAGTAAAAAAGTACGTGTAAACACTAACGAAAGAGAAAGGTGTATTTTACTTCATACAATATTGCATTCCTAATTTTCTGTTTAAATGAGGCGTATAAATATATATAATAAATAAGTTTTTAGAGGGATCTTCTCTAATGATAGAAATTTTACAAAGCAGGTCATTCGGGGTTAAGTTACAGGTGACAGTAGATAAAACGAAGACTGGAATAAATAGAAATTTTTTTGAGAAGCATATGTAAGGCTGAAAAATTAAAAACAGGAAGTCGAAATTTCCATTTTACTGTGGTTTTGAAATGTAACTTTCCGTTTTTTAGTAAGAAAACTATTATATCCAAAATAAATATGTTATACTATCACACACTTGCGATTTAGGTTTTATAAATCTTTATAATTAATTACTAGCTGTGCCCGTGGCTCCGCTCGCGTGGACAAAAGAATTATTGTTTAGTTTTTTTTTTAATAAAGTTGAATTTTACTTTGTGTTAATCTTCTATACTTATACATATTATAAAACTCAACGTCTCGGTGAATTAAATGGTAAAAACACTTAGTATTTCTCTGTTGTAGATAGATATATGCTAACGCGGAGGTTTTTTAGGTCTTTTTATTCTACACAATTGTTTACTACATGATATCGTTCCATTTTTAACGGTTTAGACAGCGTATTGCAAGAGAGCGCGCTGGCGGCAAACTTTTTCCGACTTGATTCTTGATTCACTATTATGGTTTGTAACTTTTTTGAGATATTTTCTCGCTATAAAAAGTAACCAATATCACATTTCAGCCCTCCAACTATTTCTGTGCAAGAAATTACGTCGATCTTTAGCTCGGTTGCGATGTTGCATTGTTATTCCGTTTGTGAACTTTTTAATTTTCCAATAATGATTTCCCCGAGGGAAAGAGATTTTCTCGGGATAAAAAGTATCCTATGTCACTTCCCGGCCCTCCAATTATCTCTGTACAAAAAATCACATTGATCCGTTGCTCCGTTGCGACGTGAAAGTACAAACAAACAAACACACTTTCGCATTTATAATATTAATTAGGATTAATGTAAATTATGTATAATATTGTAATATTATAAATATATTATTTTTTGTTATTTTATATTAATAATGACATGATAGAAAACTAAATACGCGATGAAGCTTCAAATTTACAATATTCAACACAACCTAAACAAGATTCGACAGCGTGGGAGATGAAGGATGTTTTATATCAAAATGTATTTATTCGTGTTTGTATATATATCAACGTCAAACACAGATCGACTTGTAGACGTTACACATTAGTCGTTTCCCTCAAATAATAAATATTTATTTTTGAATGAACATATATCAAAATCACGTTGTAGATAAAGAAAAACATAGAACAATTTAAAACACTTTTTCTTTCATCGTGCAACCAACACGCACAAAAAATCAAATCTGATTTCACCTAGAACTTATTTAATAATATTAATAACGTTATTGTCTTATGATATTTTTCCAATTAATAATACGTATATTAAATATTTTCTACAAATCGCAATTTGTAACATACATGTGATATAATTCAGAAACATAAATCTGAATGTCAAAAGCGAACACCAATAATTTTTTTTTTCTTTCGCATAATACGCATTCTCAGACAATACCCTGTACAGCTAGGCAGGCTGTAATCAGAGCCACTTACTGGCATGTCCATTTCGTTACGACAAAATCAATTCAGTTATCTCGTACAAAGCCTGCGAGGGCGGACATGTTGCAATTTCTGCTGAAGTTGATTGCGACGGTAATTTCTCTAGCGATGTCACACACAATTGGCTCTAATCTCCCCCCCCCCTCCCCTTGCTTCCCGCACGCCTTTTAGACGATTAAGAGAATCGTTCCGAATGGGAAATCCCCGTCTCTTCAACACTCCTCTCCCTTAGACTAAGAGAGGGGGTTAAGTGGGTTTTTTGCCACCTCTCCTAGAATTAAGTTAACAAATGTTGCAAAACGTGTTCACTTGATATGCTAACTGCTGAAGACAAGGAAATTAATTTGGTGGGGTACCTATTAGTTACACTTATTCATGCACTGCCACACCCCAATTTCCAGTAGTCAAAATTGCTAGATATTATGAAATTAAATGTGTAAAAGCCTTCTGGGAAGGAAAGGTAGCATATAAAATTTCACGATAGATCTTCAATTTTATGCACACCGTTAATATCGTTATAATTGCATTATAATCGTTATTTAATACTGCATACAAAGTATTTCCTAGAATTCTAAATAATACGTGAAAAGATACAAGCTAAAGCCGGTTATGTGAAGAACAGATAGGTTTTAAGAAGGAAACATCAACAATGGACGCAGTGTTTGTGTTAAAACAGGTAATTTAAAAACGAGGGGAATTTTTATCAAGAGACACACATAGCATTTATTTATTTTATAGAAGCATTTGAAAATGTCGACAGAGGCAAATTATTGAATATAATAGAAAAGAAACCGTATCCACGCCATTTGAATAACGTTTTGAGAAGTATGTACAAGGACGCTACCATTAGACTGGGCATATTGGTAGTTTGACACAACATATTGTATATCGACAAAGGAGTTAGACAAGGGTATAGTAATTCTCCGACAGTGTTTAATATGCATAGATGATGTCATTCGCAAATGGAAGACCCAGATTAATGTAGGAATTCAAATAGACATACATATTAGTTTCAACTTCCTTTCACATGCAGATGATGTTACAATTATGGAAGTTAAAGATTACCTGCAAAACGAAATATATTTATAGGGTACAATATGTGAGGAATACAATATGAAAATACAACAGAGAAAACTAAAACGATCTTTAGAGAAAAAGACCCTATAATAAAAAAAAAAATATTTATCAATAACAAAATATTAGAGCAGGTTAAGAATTTTAACTATTTAGGTTGAAATGTCACGTTTAAATATGTTAAAGACATATATAAGAATTAATCAAAATTTACAAACATGTCGAACTACAAATAGACACTTGAAAAATAAAATTTGCCAAACAGAGAAGGATAAAGTTTTATAAAACTATAGCAGTTCCAGTATAATTACTATATAGAAGTGAATCATGGGTTACGAACAAACGACAGGTAAGCAGAATTCAAGCAACAGAGATGCGAGTTCTTAGGGCTTGTGAAAGATGCAGTAGATTATATAAACTAAGAAATGAAGAAATATGGGAAGAACTGGACAATTACATTTTAAAAGATAAAATTCAAGAAAACAGATGAAAATGGAGAGATCGCATTAACAGAATTAATAGTCAGGGATTACAGCTTCAAATAATGAAAACTAAACCAGAAGGCCAAGGAAGTCTGGGAAGGCCGAGGAAGAGATGGGTATCGCAACAGGCAAACACCTTAAGCATGACGTGAATACGATAATTACAGCTCTCGTTATAATTATTGATTGCATATGTATTCCATAAATTTATTGCACAGAGTAAAATGACTCCTAGTAAATAATTTACCGTAGTGTATATATTTTCCGATGAAGGTATTTGCTGTCGCACCAGAAGCTGTTATGTGCATTATTCTTAACAAAGGTTTCCGCATAACAAGTCTTTCAGACTGTCATGAAATTACTCGTTGAGTAACAATTTTTATACTTACAGACAATTACGTTTTTGTAAGCGTTTTAGTGTCCAGCTACCTGGCATGTGTATTTTTCTGTACACTGTTTGAAACAAACGTATTTAATAGAACCAACTAACGTATTTCTGATTTGTTTGAATAAGAAAAGAACGCACACTTCAAAACTATCTGAATACAACTTTCAACACAGCTGATGCACAAACTATTTTGAAGCCTTTGAACTAGACAATGACTTTTTTTTTGGCTTCTCGATCTTAACTTATATTAAATGAAACACTAAAAAACTGTATCAATAAATTAATCTATAATGAGTTTCCACCAGAACGAGCATAAGCCCAATGCTTTAGTTCACATAGTTTCACGTAGCAGAACGACAAAACTGCACGCAATTTTAGTTCCTTGCGCATTTACATTATGAAGTATTGATTTGCATGTCGGAACTTCCCTTGACTCCACATCACAACGTCTGAAAAAAAAAAAAAAGTAGCTACACGAAGGTGGGTGCCATAATAGGCAGTTCCTCCGTTGCGGTCGCAGATGTGCTGTGGCAGCCCGGTCATCCGACCATGAACCGAACATTTACGGTGGGCGGGAGATCCGGTGAACGCGCAGGCCATGTAAGCGGTGTGCCGTGGCGGTCGTCAAGGAACCGTTGGACGATGTGCGCCACATGCGACCGTGCATTGTCCTGTTGGTAGGGTCCCGTGCCGGCACTGAAGTCAAGGGGACAACAAGCCCCGGCACCTCTGCGATGTAACGGTCGCCGGTCAAGCGAACCAGCGATGCGCGTTAGGCGCCGGCGGGACGGGAATCCGATCGCACCCCACGCCATAATTTCCCAGTAGTGGGGACGGCATGACGTGCATGATGCAGGACTCGGCCAGGTGTCACGGTACCGCCAGGCAGGGGCGCGAAGCGAGATTCGTCGGATAAGACGATGGCACGCCATTCTCCACTCCAGGCCCGCGTACTGTGGCAGCCGCGGTAATGGGCGCCTGGACACGGTTCCCTGATGTTGCAGACGGTGGCGGACCATGCATGCGGACACAGATTGGTCTGACACGTGCCTTGACTCCTGAGCGAGGTATTATCGTCGGGTTCTTCGATGCGATGGCATACTCGCTGTCTGTAAACACAATGCCACTATCTCTCGGTGGCTCCCCGACCACCACTTACATAAAATTATATTTTCCTTCGTTGGCGTGCAAGTTGCGCGACTCAGCTGAATAACTGATCACGTGATCGTACCTTGCTCTACGTAGTCCGCCAATGTGGGGTCCTTTTGGTGCATACTTTTATTTTTATGTTATACTTCTGTTGGCGCGTTGAGGGTACACGTTTAGTGTGCAACGGAAGTTGCGCGCACACAGTGTAACGAAATTCGACAGTGCGCGTATAGTCTAGCTATATACAACCGCAAGGTGCACAACATAGCACGTGGTTATATTTAAAACCGACAGAAAATCATTTAATGTAATAAGCAAATTGAAAAACATTTCAATTATATTAGTAATTAATTGTGAATATATAGATATCTTATTAATTAATTTTGCTTGCATTGTGCCGTGAAAAATTTGTTAGCGGCAAAAACCGTACAATAAAATGTTGAAAGTGTTTTCACGTATTTGAGGTANATTGTGCCGTGAAAAATTTGTTAGCGGCAAAAACCGTACAATAAAATGTTGAAAGTGTTTTCACGTATTTGAGGTTATTTTTTTGTAAGTATTATTTCATTAAGTTATACTTCTTTTGGCGTGTTGAGGGTAATTTAATTTATGTTCTTTAATCAAATCTTTATTCATTGTATTTGTCTTTCTTGTGTCATTTTATCGTTTTTTTCTACTTACATAAATTATTTGCATACGTAATAAAATTTTATTTTAGTTACGCCAAAGAAGTGTAACTTCTAACGCGCGTACATAAGTACACGCACCCATATTTTTTTTGTGTTGTAGTTATAGCGGCCAGCAGTGTGTAAGTTACTTGGTTGAGACTCAAGGGAGCTAAGTAGTCCGCAGGGATTCTCTTCCCCTGTTTTTCTGGCACAGCAGTGTTGATACTTATACGTTTTCCCGTTTCTTGTTATTTGGAATAAGTGAAAAAAAATACCCTAAACCAAACAACACGGAAAACAAATGTAATGACATTGCCTCAATATTTCAAGTGATGCATACTGAAGAGGGCGAGTTCAGGCAAGTTTCCAGCCGGGAATTCACTTCCCTTACCTAGCCTGCTGCAGAACTAAAGCAATCTGTTATCGTCGACAAAGTTCTCATCTATAACTGCTGTGCTGTAAGACCTAGAAAAACATGCATCCCCTACCGCGGTTATAAAGCCTCGTCTACAACTGGCATAGACCACGAACTGGCCCGAGGCCATCTAAATGCTGGCTGGCTGCACGTGATCGCGACATCACGGTCCGTGTCCAATCTCCATGTGTCCTAAATACCAAGTTTACTCGCTGGTTCGACTCCTTCCATGGGGATTTTCAAAGCTCTGTATCGAGGCTATGAATGAAAAAAACACTAACTTATTGTTTGAACGCGTTTTAGCGCGGAAGCCCAAAAAACGTAACACTAATACTAAAAATAGACAACAATAAATATTTAAAAAATCTTACTTTAAAATCGATGCGATGGATTTGTAAAGTTTGTAACCTTAAGATGTAAGCTGTTTTCTAAAACATTTTATGAATCAGACGTCTGAAGTAACAAAAAAGGTCGTCTGGTTCGAACACTCTCGGGTAAACAGTTTTCAAGAAATCGATTTGTAACTCCAAAACACAATGTGTGTTACCTTACAGGTAGGTAATACACAGAAAGGCATTTTAAATTATTATTATTTATTTGGTTGCATAGCTCCCTTAAAAATAATTTTAGGGGAAAAGTGTACATACATTTTCGTGAGGAATAAATAACCTGACAAGAGTTCATCGATGTTTTAAAAATAATAATAATAATCAGCGTATTAGTCAAGATAAATATTCAGTTTGTGACTAACATCCTACATTAAAAAAAATATTTTAGGCATATTAGCTAAAATTACAATTTTCTTGAAAATTATTAATTGTCCCAATAATAACGTACTACTAATAATAAGAATAATTATCTAATAATTTAACATTGTTTTTAAACACTGACGTTTATTCAACTTAATATTTTAACATTTTAGTTGCTACCGCATCGGTGTGTTGTACTAAACAAATGACTGCCAACTGCATCTAAACTTATTACTACAAAGTCGCGCATTACAAAATGACGAATTGGCATGTTCAAGCCGGCCTCCCGTGACGCAGTCGGTTGGTTCTGGGTTCGAATCCTAGGCAAGGCATGGGTGTTATAGGCTATTCACGGTAAAGTGAGCACTTTTGAAAGCCCTCCCATTTAGAATAGGCAATCAATATATTTTATTTTAGCTCTAGACGTTAACTTGCGAGTGAAGTGGAAAATACAGACTGTGTTTATTACTTGCATGGCAATGTTTGTTCCAAAAGGTGTTTAAAGGATAAGAAATGGCTGAAAGGAAAATATTATTGGGGCCTTATAAGTACTCTCTTTACCGTGAACAGCTTATAGTTTAAGTTAGGTCATAAGTTAGTTTGTAAGCCGTCACACCTGATAAGAGTTTAGGCATAATACCAGGGGACGTTAATAAGCCTAATACAATACAAAATACATGTTCAAGCCCAGTCTAATTATCAAGTGCCTCCTGTCGCTGTACGTCACCTATACAATACTTAGAACACTGGCGATTTCTTCGTTCAAGAATTTAGAGATAATGGTTTAACGCGGGAAAAATAACCCGCTTTCAAGTATTCGACGGACCTTGCACACGCCAGAAAATTTTCTTTAATTCTGTACCAAGCTGTTTTTCCATTCCATCGAGCCAATCAGAATTCCGATACTGTTGATACTGACATTTTGGTACTGGTCTCACAATCTGCCAAAAATATATCATCTAATTATAAAATAATCAGGAGAGTACTCAATTTTCATAAACAAGTTGCACCAGCATTTTCGAAAAATTGGCTGTATCTCGTCCCGAGTTTTGATGTATTGTAGCCAATTGAAACAGTTTTGGACGTTCTAACGAAAAGCAATCTTGAAGACATATCTGAGAATCACCAACTAAACATGTCGAGTAAAAAAACGATATATTAAGGTAAATAATAAACACCAGGAGAAATAAGTCACAGAATGCCAAACAATATGAAATTGACATTTATATTTCTCAGGTTTAGACAAAAACATCTCTTTAACAGAGTTAGAATTTTTCATCACACAAATTTGTTATGTATCATTGTAATTGTGAATAATGGGTACCCACTAATTCTTCAGGTACAAACAATGCCTTATTACCTGTAACGGAAATCTGGCGGAAGTTAAGAAATTTATTTGCAAGATTGACGGAACGGTTGTTTATTGTGGCAAAGTTAGTATTTTAAAGAAGAACGTTACAAAGCGTAGTGTGTTGGCAGGCTCTATGGCCAAGGAATTGCGGAATGTTTAAAGGGGAAGAAATAGTTTGTACGCAGTGAAATCACATGACGCTGGATAACAGATATCATTCAAAAATTTGTCGCGTGCAAAATGTCTTACGGACGGAAATACGACTTTGAATGCCACGAGTGATGGTGTAGTTCTATGGTGTATATAAATATTGCCTTACGAGTAAGTGTAATTTCGCTTTGGTGGTCAATGTCACAAAGTACCGGTGAGGCGGTAAGGAGTGGGTTTTGTTTGCCACTGGCCAAGTAATTAACAAAATGTCCTTGGCAATTTTTCGTTTGAAATATTATACTAGCACGCATCGTACCAGCATACTGTACGCTTTTAAGTCGAAAATTTTGTAGTTGGAATTTAAGTCCCTCGTCTATTTCGTTTCAAAGAAAATAAAATGCCTTCTGGCTAAGAAGATTCCAGTTTTTATTCTAAACTAAATTTACCGTGGCTTAAAAACCTCGCGCATATGCATGCTTAACTTACTTGAGATTTGAACATTATAGTCCAGGGTTAACGCATTAGAAACCGCAGACATGAACGAATGTCTTCCATAAAGAAACTTAATAGATTGTTAACAAAACTGAAAGTAATAGTTAAAAAAAATTTCTAACCGCATTATTGTTTCCGCTCTAAACGTTTCAAAGAAAATTTTCATGGCTGGTGTCTTTACAAGCTGCAGTATATATAACAAAATGGGAAAATATTCAGGGAAATCCGGGGAAAAAATATATATATAATATGAGACTCAACAAGTACGATCTCCTGACTTTAAGAAAAAAAATTGCAGACGCGAAATGTTAAGCAGTGCTTCGGTAGTGTCAAACTTAACGTTTCTGCCGTAATTCACATAGTAAATAGGATGAATTTATAGGTGAAAAATATCAGCCACATTAGAATGAAACGAATGAATACACACGTTTGTAAAATCATTTGGATTTGAATAAAATTCTAACTGTAGGGGGTTGTATTTTACGATTTTCAAGACAGGTTTTACTATTGCATTTTCTTTAATACATTCTATGAAAAAATTAATTATACGAAAAATTGAAACTGTAGAAAAAATTTCGTTATAACAGACCATCCAAATTATGAATATTAATAGATGTTGCCGATTCATATGCCAATTTTTACTGCGCATAACTCCTGGTGCGTTACGAAAACACGTAAGTCTGTTTACTGCACACACTGTAAGAACGCGACAATTTCCTGCATTACCATATCTTTAAAAAAATGTCAATGAAATTATCCTTTAATGACAGGCTGATACGCTACCGACTCGGCTTAACTCAATGCAGACCAGACCCATCAACTTCGCTCGTTACTTAGCGTATCACATTTCTCATAGATCAGCGAAATGGGAAAATAGCATTGTATACACACGTTAGTCAATAACGAAAAAAAAAAAAATAATACATTTACGCAGTTATTTGAAACTCACGAGGCAAGCAGCATGAAGTAGCCGTCGAAGCCAAGGCAGATATACAATTCCTATGAAAGTAAATAAAACATGTGAGCTGTTATGTCACTTACCTCACACGGACCGAGATGAACAGCCCTGGCCCGACACTTGTGAAGCCGTCGGATCTCGCCACTTCACACGAGAAAACAATCACGCCGCACTCGCGAAGAGGCGCCGAACCTCCGACCGCGGTCGGCGACTAGAGACGCGACGCGGTGTACAACCCGGCGGAACAGTCAGACGGGCCGGCGGAACAGTCAAACGGGGCCGCGCTTCCACTGCTAGGTAAAACCGTCACGGGAAGGGAGAGGGGGTAGATGCGAGTGGCGAGGGGGGAAACGCACTGGTGGCTGAAGCCGCAGGAGGAGGGGGAGGGGAAGAGGTTGCCAGTCTTGCGCGGAGAGCCGTTGCCGACCTGCGAGCGCGCGNATTGTGCCGTGAAAAATTTGTTAGCGGCAAAAACCGTACAATAAAATGTTGAAAGTGTTTTCACGTATTTGAGGTAATTTTTTTGTAAGTATTATTTCATTAAGTTATACTTCTTTTGGCGTGTTGAGGGTAATTTAATTTATGTTCTTTAATCAAATCTTTATTCATTGTATTTGTCTTTCTTGTGTCATTTTATCGTTTTTTTCTACTTACATATATTATTTGCATACGTAATAAAATTTTATTTTAGTTACGCCAAAGAAGTGTAACTTCTAACGCGCGTACATAAGTACACGCGCCCATATTTTTTTTGTGTTGTAGTTATAGCGGCCAGCAGTGTGTAAGTTACTTGGTTGAGACTCAAGGGAGTATATATAGCTAAGTAGTCCGCAGGGATTCTCATCCCCTGTTTTTCTGGCACAGCAGTGTTGATACTTATACGTTTTCCCGTTTCTTGTTATTTGGAATAAGTGAAAAAAAATACCCTAAACCAAACAACACGGAAAAAAAATGTAATGACATTGCCTCAATATTTCAAGTGATGCACACTGAAGAGGGCGAGTTCAGGCAAGTTTCCAGCCGGGAATTCACTTCCCTTACCTAGCCTGCTGCAGAACTAAAGCAATCTGTTATCGTCGACAAAGTTCTCATCTATAACTGCTGTGCTGTAAGACCTAGAAAAACATGCATCCCCTACCGCGGTTATAAAGCCTCGTCTACAACTGGCATAGACCACGAACTGGCCCGAGGCCATCTAAATGCTGGCTGGCTGCACGTGATCGCGACATCACGGTCCGTGTCCAATCTCCATGTGTCCTAAATACCAAGTTTACTCGCTGGTTCGACTCCTTCCATGGGGATTTTCAAAGCTCTGTATCGAGGCTATGAATGAAAAAAACACTAACTTATTGTTTGAACGCGTTTTAGCGCGGAAGCCCAAAAAACGTAACACTAATACTAAAAATAGACAACAATAAATATTTAAAAAATCGTACTTTAAAATCGATGCGATGGATTTGTAAAGTTTGTAACCTTAAGATGTAAGCTGTTTTCTAAAACATTTTATGAATCAGACGTCTGAAGTAACAAAAAAGGTCGTCTGGTTCGAAAACTCTCGGGTAAACAGTTTTCAAGAAATCGATTTGTAACTCCAAAACACAATGTGTGTTACCTTACAGGTATGTAATACACAGAAAGGCATTTTAAATTATTATTATTTATTTGGTTGCATAGCTCCCTTAAAAATCTTTTTAGGGGAAAAGTGTACATACATTTTCGTGAGGAATAAATAACCTGACAAGAGTTCATCGATGTTTTAAAAATAATAATAATAATCAGCGTATTAGTCAAGATAAATATTCAGTTTGTAACTAACATCCTACATTAAAAAAAATATTTTAGGCATATTAGCTAAAATTACAATTTTCTTGAAAATTATTAATTGTCCCAATAATAATGTACTACTAATAATAAGAATAATTATCTAATAATTTAACATTGTTTTTAAACACTGACGTTTATTCAACTTATTATTTTAACATTTTAGTTGCTACCGCATCGGTGTGTTGTACTAAACAAATGACTGCCAACTGCATCTAAACTTATTACTACAAAGTCGCGCATTACAAAATGACGAATTGGCATGTTCAAGCCGGCCTCCCGTGACGCAGTCGGTTGGTTCTGGGTTCGAATCCTAGGCAAGGCATGGGTGTTATAGGCTATTCACGGTAAAGTGAGCACTTTTGAAAGCCCTCCCATTTAGAATAATAGGCAATCAATATATTTTATTTTAGCTCTAGACGTTAACTTGCGAGTGAAGTGGAAAATACAGACTGTGTTTATTACTTGCATGGCAATGTTTGTTCCAAAAGGTGTTTAAAGGATAAGAAATGGCCGAAAGGAAAATATTATTGGGGCCTTATAAGTACTCTCTTTACCGTGAACAGCTTATAGTTTAAGTTAGGTCATCAGTTAGTTTGTAAGCCGTCACACCTGATAAGCGTTTAGGCATGATACCGAGGGACGTTAATAAGCCCTATATAATACAATACAATGCAAAAGACATGTTTAAGCCCAGTCTAATTATCAAGTGCCTCATGTCGCTGCACGTCACCTATACAATACTGGTGCATTCAAGAATTTAGAGATAATGGTTTAACGCTGGAAAAATAACCCGCTTTCAAGTATTCAACGGACCTTGCACACGCCAGAAAATTTTCTTTCATTCTGTACCAAGATGCTTTCCCATTCCATCGAGCCAATCAGAATTCCGATACTGTTGATACTGACAGTTTGGTACTAGTCTGACAATCTGCCAAAAATATATCATCTTATTATAAAATAATCAGGAGAGTATATAATTTTCATTAACAAGTTGCACTAACATTTTCGAAAAAATTTTCGGTATCTCGTCCCGTGTTTTGATGTATTGTAACCAATTGAAACAGTTTTGGACGTTCTAACGAAAAGCAATCTTCAAGACATGTCTGAGAATCACCAACTAAACATGCCGAGTAAAAAAAACGATGTATTAAGGTAGATAATAAACACTAGGAGAAATAAGTCACAGAATGCCAAACAATATGAAATTGACATTTATATTTCTCTGGTTTAGACAAAAACATCTCTTTAACAAAGTTAGAATTTTTCATCACGTAAATTTGTTATGTATCATTGCAATTGTGAATAATGGGTACGCACTAATTCTTCAGGTACAAACAATGCCTTATTCCCTGTAACGGAAATCTGGCGGAAGTTAAGAAATTTATTTGCAAGATTGACGGAACGGTTGTTTATTGTGGCAAAGTTAGTATTTTAAAGAAGAACGTTACAAAGCGTAGTGTGTTGCCAGGCTATATGGCCAAGGAATTGCGGAATGTTTAAAGGGGAAGAAATAGTTTGTACGCAGTGAAATCACATGACGCCGGATAACAGATATCATTCAAAAATGTGCCGCGTGCAAAATGTCTTACGGACGGAAATACGACTTTGAATGCCACGAGTGATGGTGTAGTTCTATGGTGTATATAAATAATGCCTTACGAGCAAGTGTAATTTCGCTTTGGTGGTCAATGTCACAAAGTACCGGTGAGGCGGTAAGGAGTGGGTTTTGTTTGCCACTGNAAGGGAGGGGGAGGTCTGGTAGGGGCGACGGGGTGAAGCGACTGACTGCTGGAGGGGGGAGACCAGCGCAGAGCCAGGTGAGAGCGCGCGCGCTCGTATGATCATGGCTGCTATAACTCACCCCTTTCCCCTCGCACCTAGGCAACCCCTAAAGCAGACTGTGGTCGCTCTGCCGGCACTGACCTCCCATTTCTCCAACCCCTCTCATCTTGTGCGCACGCAAATTAAACTCCCCACCGCATTCAGCATGCGTTATATTGGTAAAAATAAATCCTGGAAAGCGTTCCGGAAACTTCCCTCTGATAAAGTTTGCCCTTTTTTTTGTTTGTAAGTAGTTTCGATTAGCTGCGACAAATAACCACACGGGGGCGTAGTTCCAAATTGCATGTTTTTCCCCTACGAATTGTGGCACTCAGCCATTTTGACTCAGAAAAACTTTGGTTAAATACAATGGATGTAAACAAATTCGCGTGAACTGTGATGTTACGTTCGATCGAAAACGCGTTTGAGCGCGATCGCATCTCTTTAAATCACAGGCAGCTTCTGGCTGTCTGGCAACACCCATCGCCAAACACGCGCCTGGCCGAGCAGGTGTCTGGCTGGCATCTGGCAGAAAATCATGCAGAATGTATTTCCCACCAAATGACGGATACCTGAGGGCTGATTATGAGCAAACGTTCCGCGATGCGACGACGAACAATTTGCCGTTACAGAAGAAACAATAATGCCTGGAACTTCTTGCTAGTATAAGTGGGGTAGATAAGTACATTGGAGTATATTTCACCAAGGAACCAATAGTCTAACGTCCGTAGTTAACCTTCTAATGGCAGTGGCAATGTGCAGGGGCGGGTAGGCAACCCTGTGTACGTGGCATTGCAACCAGCCTGTGCGAGATCTGCGTGCCTGATAACACCTCTCAGCACCACACGGTCGCAGTCTCGGAGGAGCTACGTGTCTACAGTTCCTGCAGGACGTGTTACCGGAATACTGGGAAGAAGTTCCTTTACATATCCATGAGGCGATGTGGTTTCAGCAGGACGGGGACCCCGCCTCATTTCGCCATTGCAGTTCGCCGGTACCTCGACATGCACTTCCCGAACCGGTGGATATGTAGGGGTGGCTCCATAACATAGCCACCACGCTCACCTGACATCAAACCACCGGACTCCTGGCTGTTAGGTCACATCACGTCGATGGTGTATGCCACGCCACTTGACAAGAGAAATGAGCTCATTACGCCGGAAACCTTTGCACATGCGCGTCTCAACATGCTTCAGCGCTACACCGCCTGTGTGGCCGACGGTGGCGGACAGTTTGAACAGACATTATGAACAGAAACATCGAACAGACACTCTGTCCCCATTCCTTGAGTCCAAAACTGTAAATAAAGTGTCACTTCATTGCACTGCCTGTAGCCTATTTATTGTGATTGCCTACCCACCCCTCCACATTGCCACTGCCATTAGCGGGATAACTATAAACGTTATACTATTGTTTTTTTTAATGAAATATGCTATATTTGTACTTACCTACCCCACTTTGGTGTTTATTGTCATTTGTTCGTGCACACCCGGTTTCGTGATTCATACAATATCAACATATCTCCATACATTTTCCTTCCAGAAATATCATAGCTACACTTTGAAAACGACGCTAAGTATTTAATTTAGCTGCCAATTCGTCAAATGACCAAGTAAGTATACTGTTGTGCATAGGAAAGTTGAGTATGTTTGAAGTTCAACGCGAAAAAAACTCATACGGAAATAATTGAAGCATTGGTTTTCGTCGTTTCTCAAGGCTCCATACAGCGTCACAGACGGCTACTCACTAAATAATGAACCCAACGTTTTCTAGCTCGCTTTTTTACAATGTCATNCTCATACGGAAATAATTGAAGCATTTGTTTTCGTTGTTTCTCAAGTCTCCATACAGCGTCACAGACGGCTACTCACTAAATAATGAACCCAACGTTTTCTAGCTCGCTTTTTTACAATGTCATCGTGGGCTAAATACGCCGAAACAACTTTCTCTTNATCGTGGGCTAAATACGCCGAAACAACTTTCTCTTATGGTCCCTGCTCACATGCGTTCACGCCTCCACCGATTACCTTCCCCGCGACACACGCTACGTGTGCGCTGCCACGAGTTACCGGCGCTGCAACCACCGCAGCGTTGACGCGGTGTCTACGCACTGCAATCCCACGCTATGTTGCAATACCCTATTTCTTGGCTATCGGGTGAAAAATATTTCCTTCCTTTTGGGTCGCCGTAATCAGTTAAAAACCTTGGCCAACATAGTATAATCTTATAATTCTGTTTTTCACATAAATGAATTGTCTTTTCCCAGTTGATCCATTAGTGTATCACTGTTAAACTCAATTGTACCCGAGCGAAGCCGAGCCGGTTCGTAGATAATAATTTCGAACATCTCCTCACGTTGGTTGGATATTTACTGCTTTTTNCCGAGCGAAGCCGAGCCGGTTCGTAGATAATAATTTCGAACATCTCCTCACGTTGGTTGGATATTTACTGCTTTTATTGTTCTTGGATCTGTAATGGAAGAAAATAAAGAATATCTTATTTCGCATCATCCATCAGTGCTCCGAGAANTTTTATTGTTCTTGGATCTGTAATGGAAGAAAATAAAGAATATCTTATTTCGCATCATCCATCAGTGCTCCGAGAATAATAAAGGCAGTGAACATCTAGCATTGTAAGAAGGTTCTCGTAGTTACTATTTGTGTCTTGTGGTGCCAAAAATTTTGATCGACCTTCTGTTTACTTAAATAGGTGCTTTGATATGCTAGCGCACTACATTTGATTGAGTTTTGACGCAAGTAAAATGCAATACAGTTGCGCCAAATTGTGTTATTTTTGCGTAAAAGTGCGGATTTATTTTAAACCGCACTACGGCACCGCGGGCAAATTGAAGCGATCAGATTACTACCTTATATCGTGCCAAGAAATTGGCACAAAAATATGGAGAAATTCTTTAATACCTTCTTTCCTTCTATAGTATCATCTACACTCGGTGCTTTTTAAACAAATACTTTCACAATCAACTGCTGAAGGGAGGGAAAAAAGTGTTTGTGCCCTTATCTTAATATATTTTGAAGCAGGTAAATGTAGAACTGCGGGCAGAAAATTAGGAAAATTAAACCAGTGAATCTACGTCTCGTCAGAAATGTAGTGCTTGGACGAGTAACTCATTAAATCAGCTTCTTTTTTGCTCTATATACGTAAGAGAAAGAATTTTCATTATATTAACGTATTCGTGTTTCATACAATCACTTGACCGACACATAAATACTTCTCATTATTGGCTGTTCGCGTTTAACCGAGCCCTGCTTAGGATATATATATCAGCCCATTTTTTATCCTTCCAGAAAACGTGAAATCATCATTGTCGTTGACCCATTCAGTCAAATTTGTAGGAACGTAAATGTGTTACTTATTTGCTCATTCTTACTCTTCTATGCAAAAACAACAAAAATGCCGTTAAGTTAATACGTTGCCCACAAATTATTTAAAAATTATGCTTTTAATACTACGTTAAGACATGAAACTACTTTCCTTTCATCGCTGTCTACGGTACTGGGAGCAAGTTAGTTACTGAGTCCGTAAAATATATGCAGCCCGAGGCAGGGTGATTTTTAAAATGTTGATTTCAAAAGTGTTTAGTAAACAGCGAAGGCAATATTAATTTTAGCACTTTGCGGAAGGATATACAGTGGCCTGAAAGAAAGAACCTTTTCTGGACTTTCGTATGTGATCAGTTATCTGCGGAAAAACCTATAGCTACTGTTATATTGGTACCCTTGCACGTGGCATCTGAATATGGGGAAGCCATGGTGTTGACGGTCGACCGTCCAGCCCAAGTAAGCATGTTGTTCTGTATATGATGTATTTGCTCTCTAGAGACTTAATTTGATTGTTTGTGGCTTAAAATCTATTCAATAGCGGTGTCATTAGAGACGTAACCACGTGCTCGGATAAAGAAATTGCAGAGAGGGTGGAAAGGAAACGGCCATAACCTGTATCAAGGAACCGTCTCGGCATTCGCCTGGAATGATTGGTGGAAACCATGGCAATCCGAAATCAGGATGACTGGGACGGGTTACTCGAGGTTCTCCCGTGTGTTGTGTNTGATTGGTGGAAACCATGGCAATCCGAAATCAGGATGACTGGGACGGGTTACTCGAGGTTCTCCCGTGTGTTGTGCTACCATAGTGCCACTTTGCTCTATAAAACCTCCAAAGAAAAACGGTTTGAAATTTTTGCAACCATGTCTTTAACGCACGCGCGCGCGCGCGTGTGTGTGTGTGTGTGTGTGTGTGGGGAGGTTAGCAACCCGAAGGTTAGTCGGAACCATATGGTAACAACGCGGAATNGTGTGTGTGTGTGTGTGTGTGTGGGGAGGTTAGCAACCCGAAGGTTAGTCGGAACCATATGGTAACAACGCGGAATGGAGGCCGCATCGCGACCAAGGCAATTAGGCAGGATGAAACCGCAGGGGTTTCCCATTTCTTTCCGCGGGATGGATGGCTGAGATGAAGCGAGATAAGAATGGAGCAGCGCCGGATTGCAAGGGCGGGGGGAACGGGAGACCCCCGAGAAAACCCGCTGACCAGCGGCATCGTCCGGCCCGATTCCCATGTGCAAAAATCCGGGAGTGACCCTGCCGGTGAGTGAACCAGGTTCACCTTGGTGGGAGGCGAGCAGGCTAACCGCTTAGCCACCGCGGCTCCGTCTTTAACGTGTTGAGTGAAATTCTCATTTTAGTATTTAGAAATGCTCACCCTTAACGTTTCCAAGAATATCTGTTTTTTTTTTTTTTTGTTCAAGGACTTGAAAAAGACATAAGATAAAAGTTTAAATTTAAAATAATGATGTTAGTCGCCTGTTTTAGTTCATTATTATTTTTTAATCAAGTCCATATACGCGAACTTTAAGCCTTTACGTTAGCAGATTTTAATCAAAATGTTTCCGGGGACGTAATATTTTCTATGGTTTCCTTTTTTCTTATGTATGTGTGTACATACACGTATATTACACATATAAAAAATGCACATATTAAATGTATTATACATTATAATAGCCTGTGTTTGAGTTGACAGTCTGAAAGGCGGTAGGAGTGCTAGATATCGACTCGTGAAGGAAACAGTGTCACGCCCGGGGCGATTGGAAATAATGATTCTGCAATGGCTCGCCATTGCCTTCCGCAGTATGGAGGTGAGACAGTCCCACCAGCAACCGTAACATTTCCAAGGAATCCCGGGAGATTACCGAATCCCCATTGTGAGAAACAGCAATACGACCCACTTCACAAAGACGACTTGTGATATCTAAAGTTCGCGTAATGTTTACGTTATAATAAACTTAGAATAAGTTTTAAGGGTGTCTGGAAATTTGACAATCTGCAGCTGGTCTTATTTATTTCGTGGCGAACTTGAGTGCAATTATTATTTCTGTCGCAGTTTCCTTTTTGAAGTGGCGTTCTCGTAGTTTACGCCCAGCTCGGTGGGTACGGAGATAAACTCGTTTACGCTTTCATTAAACACTCTACGCCATTTAACTTGCCAGGCTGGTAAATTGCCTTAAATTTAATGTAGTGTTTTATTAAAAGGGGTCGCCCCGGGCAAGCGACTTGTCTTGTGTTTGTCTAATTACTGCAACACGGCTAACGCGGCACATTTGCTGCTCCGTGCGGAATTGATACTGAATAATCCAAAGAGCTTGCGAGAGCCACTGGTCAGAGAGCAACTGGAACATATGTTGTTCCCGACTGGAAGGGGTCACCTGGGAATTTCGATTTATACGTTTATATGTTGGCAAGGGGACCTGAGAGCCCAGGCCATTTTGGAAACCGTGTACCTTCGAATAACATTTAATATAAGTTTTGTTCGCCATATGTGGCTCTCCACGTAGCTAAATGCATATAAATACAGGGCATAAAAAAATTCGAAATATATATATATTTTTTGTATTTAAATCCGTTTTCAACCATTAGCGTTGTGTGTTTTTAACATGCAGTACTTTAATTAAAGGCTGTTCAGAAAAAACTGAGCGCTTTTGAATTCAACCTTTGGAACGGGCGCACTATGTGACATGCGCCCGGTAAAGTTGGTAACGACGGACGGAAAGTAGTTCCATGTCTTAACGTTGAATTATAAGTGTTGGGTAAACATTAGTGAATGTTGAAATTATTTCTTTTTCTCTCTGTTTTTTTAATGCGTCTAATTTTAAGAATTATTAGAGACGTAAAATATTTACTTCCCCGATGATTTCACAGTTTCACTTGATCGACGCATGAATAAAGTGATCAACCCCATGGAAATGTTAATTTTACATATGGCGGGAGAATACATAATGTTCATACACGTATATCTTAGGCAGGTCTTTCTAAAGTGCTCAGTTTACCGTGAATAGCCTTTAGGAATCATACGACTCGCCTCTTGTAAAATAAAATAAAAATTCAATATTAAAGATTTTTTTTTTATTTCTAGCGTTGACAAATATTTTGTCAGTTACTCTCATATATAATATATACGATAATCGCCTAGCAGGAGGCAGTTACGCACAGTCCTACTGTATGACAACACACGAGGAGGGGAATGCGTGATCAGAACAGCTTCATAACCACATCCCTCAGCCTGTAACCCATCTGTCCTGAATTGATACCACTGAAGATCCATTCATATTCAGTACTCATGAGGAATTGTCAAATCTTAGTTGATAAACTAAAATGCGGGCGCCGGAAATCTAACCCGGTGGTACACTGTAAAAAAAAGTTGTGAAATTTTACACTAAATGTATGTGGCCGCAGTGTCTCCACTGACATCGGTGTAATTTTACACCTATATGTGTCAATGTTTTTTTACTCTACTTCCAGGTAAATTTATCATACAAATTAGTAAACTAGCATACACATTGTCCAACTAATTTGACATAGAATAATGTAAAATAACTATTACCATGTAGCAGAAAATAAAGTGCAAGTACATTTACAGACATCGCAAGTAGAATTATATAGCCGAGTATGAGTCAACGGGCTGGGGATCCGGAGCCGACATTATGCTCTGTCATTCCGCTCACCCGGTGGCTATCTTGTCCGTCATATTGGATGTCGGTGACCTTGACCCGTGACCTTTGACATTGAACCCAAAAAAACTAAATCCCAAAAATTCATAAAAATTCAAAAAATGTTTTAAAGCCCCCTGACATTTAACCCAAGNAACCCAAAAAAACTAAATCCCAAAAATTCATAAAAATTCAAAAAATGTTTTAAAGCCCCCTGACATTTAACCCAAAACCCAATAATATTCACCATTAACCGTAAACCCAAAAAAAAAAAAAATCCTAAAAATTCTGAAAAATTCTTAGAAATTCCAAAATATTCCAAAAATTAAAAAACACAAAATTACAGAAAACCATATTTTAACCAACTTAGTTAAGTCTTACGTTGTCTCGATAGTTCCTCACTAACTGTTTATCCCCAATAATTAAACAGGTATAATGAAAATAATAAACATGAATATCGCTGCAAATGATGCAGTGATAGAACCTCTATGCCCACCAACCTGAGGATCGTGGGTTCAATTCTCATCTTGGGCATGGATGTATTATTGTTGGAAACATTTATGTTACTTTCCTATTTCATTGCTTCCCAGACATTTAACTGTGGACGTTTATGTATCATGATTATTGCGCAAATTTAATTTAAAAGAATCTACAAAAAAAATAACTGACCCTGAGTAAGCATCAGCAAATGGCGCGATGTATAAATAGTTTCACCCCTGGTTTCCAATTTATTTTTAATTTTCATATAATTTTTTTTTTTTTGTTATAAAAAAAATATTATTTCAATAACACCCGACGCATTGACATCAACGTTAGATTCGACGGTGATTTTTCCCGGAGTTATATAAGTAATGAAAGTATTTCTTTAGTTAATTTTCCACAGCAAGAATGCAGTGACGTCTTAAACACAGTTGTACGGTCTGTCATTAACTTACTCTCGTTGGTAACTGAACCGTTTCTCCTCCGTGCCGCCATACACTCAAGTGCCGGGATAAGTGCCGGCGGGCCACTCCCCCCGGCTAAATACCACGCGACCGAAGGAGATAAGGATCACTCGGCTATTGGCTTGGAAAGTCGCTCAGTAATCACGCTCTTGCGAGACCCCCGCAGTACCGTCGTCGTGGTACTGATCCTCTGGCGCGATCGTATCTGGATGAATTCGAGCAACGGGGGGAAGGAAGCCTTCCGTGCAATCGCCGGGAAGACCCAATTCGCCCGGGCACGCCGTGCCACTGTGTTTCTACGACTCACACCGCGCGCGGGCTGGTTAATAAGAACAACGCCTCTGGCTGCGGGGCGAGTGTTGGCTTTGCCGACCTACAAATGCAGATCTGGAGTCGCCCGTGTTCAGGCCGGGAAATCCTCGTCGCTAAACTCTGCTCCGTGAAGCGTTCCAAAATTGAGGACATAATTTCGGAGAACCATATAAACTGTTTGAAATATGAATACAAATGATTATTTCGGTGTGGAGTATAATGTTTATAAAAGTGTTAATATTTAAGTAGTTTTACAAGAATTCATCCTAATAACGTGTCATTTTGAGGTATCTATCAAGTTTCAGAAGAAATAATGGTTTTTTCATAATCGAGGTCTTAGTATAATTATGCATCTTCCCCGTTATATAGCCTACTTAAAATGATGCAAGTAGTAGAAATAAGAGAAGTCGCGCATATGTATTTTAAATGGGCCACAGAGGGCACGGGGCACAGGAGCTTAGTCGATCCACCTGTCATCGAACCCCGGACCTCCTACTTGTACAACTATAAATAATTTTTTAAATAATTTTTTTCTGGGTTTTTTATTTTAATAATTTTGGGAATTTTTTTAATTTTTCTGCAGTTTTTTTTTATTTTTTTGGGTTTAAGGTTATTAAAGGTCACGGGTACAATGTCAAGGTTATGGGTCAAGGTCAAAGGTCACCTGGATATAATATGGCGGTCGGGTGACCGGAATGACAGAGCATGAACGGCGCCTTGCACCAGTGCCCCGTGCCCTCTGTGTCTCTTTTAAAATATATTATGTCCGACTTCTCTATTTTCTACTACTGATGCTTTCAATGAAGAAGTTAGTGCAGAACTATTGTTTCGTACTATAGAAAACCGTACGTGCTATAGTTTTCATTGGAAATGTATTTTGAAATAACATTGCAGTGTATTCATTACATTTATCAAATTCTCTCTGCCTAAACCCTAGAAAGTCCTTCTGGTATCTGCTTCATAAAACGTTAATAATTATATATATATATATATATATANCTATAGAAAACCGTACGTGCTATAGTTTTCATTGGAAATGTATTTTGAAATAACATTGCAGTGTATTCATTACATTTATCAAATTCTCTCTGCCTAAACCCTAGAAAGTCCTTCTGGTATCTGCTTCATAAAACGTTAATAATTTTATATATATAAATACAGATATGTTCCATTTACGAGTTCAAACCATGGTCATCTTGTGTTTTCGAAACATGTGACCAATAAACTTAAATACGATATACGATCTACAGAAATTCAATACGTTAATAAATATTTCGTGGTGATCCCCCCGGGAAATAGCGACAACGTGAGAACATTAATTTCGCTAAATCCTTTCTCAATACTATAACGTACAAGCCGCCCGAGGAAACAAAAGAGAAATGTTATCCCTTGCCGACTTTCGCGACACGGTTGGTTGGAATGCCAACGGATATCTCATTGCAAGTTATGCGAATGTCAGCTTGCATTACTTCGAGTAGTTCATTGCTTTGTTCTCTTAAATTATTGGGATTTTTAACAGCACCGTACTCGATGAGCATTATTATAATGGTACAAAATAGTTAACACTGATCCACCCACCATAAAACTGTATGTAAATTTCTTTCTTTTAGAAACACATGCATGTTAGACTAGCTTTATGGTCAAGTTAATGGTAGGACAAAAACTATTAGTGCCTTTTTAATCAATTCAAGGTGGTGTACCCGAAATATTTTTTATCTCAATAATTAATAACTATGTAGTAGATATTCCTTATTTTCATGCAAGACTTCGTGTTCGCATTTAGTAAAGATTGTATTTCTTCCTCACTCATGAATGCTGCATACGTGATTTGAAATAGAAATAAATATATCTACTAGTTGATCATTTCCATTACAAGTTGCTGACGACCACCATAGATGATTTACTAGACTGCTTTACCAAGGCAGATTTTTTTTCGCGCCCTCTTGACAAACAACCTTCAATTTTTCACTGGATGTTTTTCCATATGCCAAAAGTCAAACTGATGTAGCATATTTCCAAAGTTTCCACTTGGACATTTTCCAATGTATTTATGCCGGGCATATGAAAACAACGTTACATTCAAATATTTTGTTAACCTAAAAAAGATATCAACACGCGACTTCTTCAATTCTCCACCCGCCATTTCTTTCGGTAACAAAAGGAAATTAAAAATTTTCATTTTGACACTCATTATTCTACAGGATAGAATATTTTAACAAAACNTAACAAAAGGAAATTAAAAATTTTCATTTTGACACTCATTATTCTACAGGTTAGAATATTTTAACAAAGCCCTTGTGAATCGTACTGTCAGTCTCTATAAATTCACACTTCAATGTTCTGTTACGAGTAGATTTTTCACATAAATTGCAAATAGAGTGTTTTACGATTGTCTAAAATATATTGCATTTTTGTGTACACTGTTTTGTATATTCCCCTTCATTCCTGCGCGTGGTCGAGAACTATAAAATCCAGGTTTAATTACTTCGTACTATATGTGTAGCTAGTTTGGTAAAATTCGGATCACGCGTTGAAAAATTGAAATGGGGGGACACATACATAAACAGAAACACACACATGCACATACACACAAATATACACACATACATACACACTCATGCATACCCACACATGCACACATACATTCACACAAATATACACAAATATACACACATACACATATACACACATACACAAATATACACTCATACACACAGAGACACACAGCCAAACATACACACAGACACACAGGCACACATACACAGGCGCACATGCACAGGCACACATACACACAGTCACACACAGCACACACAGCATACATACACACAGACACACAGACAAGAATGTGATCTCATAAGCCTTTCTTTCCTTTGGAAAGTAGGCTTTAAAAAATGTGTAGTAAAATATGACANATATACACTCATACACACAGAGACACACAGCCAAACATACACACAGACACACAGGCACACATACACAGGCGCACATACACAGGCACACATACACACAGTCACACACAGCACACACAGCATACATACACACAGACAAGAATGTGATCTCATAAGCCTTTCTTTCCTTTGGAAAGTAGGCTTTAAAAAATGTGTAGTAAAATATGACACACTACAAAATAGGTTTGCCGCAAACTAAACTTTTGCTTGGTCTCTAATTCGATGGGTTTGATAACATTGCATTATGGTTACAATCGCTCAGCGGTATCCTTTGCGATAAATTCTGTTACTGTATTTAGAAGGTTAACCATTTTGTCGATGATCTAAGGAATTTGTTATTTGGTAACGTAGTATTTAGAAAGTTTCATTAGTAATGAACTGAAGATAAGTTTTGGTATCACTAAAACCTTTTCTTTGGTGCACAGCAACATTTATTTACCGTAAACAAAACAAGCTCAAGGAAATAATTTTATTTGCTGTAAAGAAAACTAATATTACCATTTTAAAAAAACGTTTAAAGATAAATGTAATAACAACAAACCAAAGTTTCGTTACCCTTCTCTTTGAATTAAAGCAAGATTCTGTGTTATTGTAAGCAAAACAGCATCAAAGAAATGTTTTACTATGCTATATAAAAAGCTTTGAACGTACTTTTTTTTTACCGTGAAGGAAACATGGAAACCGTGAAAATTATTTTTCCGTTGTTTTACCCGCGCTGTTTGTTATTCTTTTATATAACGTGATATTCCCGAGAACGTCTGCAGAATCTGCCTCTGTTAAAACGAATACAACACAGAAAGTTCTGCTGTTCCAATTATTTTGACGTTTTTTAAATACAAAAAGTATTTTCTTATTATCTCTTTTAGTATGTACAGCTAAAGCACACACATACGCATGAGCACACGCACGCACACACACACACGCACACACACGCACGCACACACACGCACGCGCACACACACGTACACAAACACACGTACACACACACACACACACACTGGACATGGTCACAAAACAAATATTTATTTGTGACCGCACTTGGCACAAAACTTAGTCAATTAAGTGAATTTCGTTTGTGTTCATTTCCGTAGTCGCACAACTTCGTAGGGAAATGCCAATGCAATATTTTCTGAAGAAAAAAATGTGAAAATTATGACGGCAAATTAAAATTTCTATCCTGGAAATACTATTTGTTGAAGATTAGCAAGTGTGCTCTTAAAAACTTTGTAGAAATTGTTATGCCTAGGGGGAATTTCTTTCTGCGTGCGGGAAATACTGATTAACATAATGTTTTGGTATGGGGTGTAGAAGCATTTACAAATAAAAAGGAACATAAATGATGCGTCTTTACTCTGTGTCCAAAAAGTGTTGAACACTACAAACACCTAAACAGAAGTGGGATTCGAGGCATGAGATTCCGTGGTTGGAACAAACATTTCTCATTAGTAATTTACTTTGTTTAGCGCTGTTCTTTAAAAAATTCCCGAGGACTTTTATTTCAAGAAAGTAATCCAGAGAGCGCGAACACATTTCATCCGAGTGCATAGTCTTAAACTANTTTCGTTACCCTTCTCTTTGAATTAAAGCAAGATTCTGTGTTATTGTAAGCAAAACAGCATCAAAGAAATGTTTTTCTATGCTATATAAAAAGCTTTGAACGTACTTTTTTTTTACCGTGAAGGAAACATGGAAACAGTGAAAATTATTTTTCCGTTGTTTTACCCCCGCTGTTTGTTATTCTTTTATATTACGTGATATTCCCGAGAACGTCTGCAGAATCTGCCTCTGTTAAAACGAATACAACACAGAAAGGTCTGCTGTTACAATTATTTTGACGTTTTTTAAATACAAAAAGTATTTTCTTATTATCTTTTTTAGTATTTACAGCTAAAGCACACACATACGCACGAGCGCACGCACGCACACACACGCACGCACACACACACGTACACACACACACACACACACTGGACATGGTCACAAAACAAATATTTATTTGTGACCGCACTTGGCACAAAACTTAGTCAATTAAGTGAATTTCGTTTGTGTTCATTTCCGTAGTCGCACAACTTCGTAGGGAAATGCCAATGCAATATTTTCTGAAGAAAAAAAAGTGAAAATTATGACGGTAAATTAAAATTTCTATCCTGGAAATACTATTTGTCGAAGATTAGCAAGTGTGCTCTTAAAAACTTTGTAGAAATTGTTATGCCTAGGGGGAATTTCTTTCTGCGTGCGGGAAATACTGATTAACATAATGTTTTGGTATGGGGTGTAGAAGCATTTACAAATAAAAAGGAACATAAATGATGCGTCTTTACTCTGTGTCCAAAAAGTGTTGAACACTACAAACAACTAAACAGAAGTGGGATGTGAGGCATGAGATTCCGAGGTCGGAACAAACAATTCTCATTAGTAATTTACTTTGTTTAGCGCTGTTCTTTAAAAAATCCCGAGGACTTTTATTTCAAGAAAGTAATCCAGAGAGCGCGAACACATTTCATCCGAGTGCATAGTCTTAAACTAGTCCTTTCTTAACTAGTTCACGTTTAATCCCCGATTGGAATTTCGTGAGAGGGCCTGGCCCGGAGGCACCAGTGGAACAACTCCAATTGTGCTAATTTACTAGCGGCCAAGAGGGACGGGAAATACGCAACTTTCCTCCCGGGGAGCAAACACGTACTTTAGAAGTTCGCGCTAGGCGGGCGCACGAGTGTGAGTGTTCTTCAGCCGTTTGTCCTGGGGTGTCCGGCCCTTGCTCTACAATACAACTTCACTTTATTTCGTGTAGAGCAAACGTAGGTTAAGACATTTTTTTCAACCAGCCCTAATTTTTTTATTTTTTTTTTTACCTTCCTGACACCCGCAAATTTTCTTACACCCTTGATTAAAAAGGGTATTCACGACAAAGTGAGCACTTTTTAATGCCCTCCCATTGGGCACAATATCCAAAAGATTATATTTTATTGTGGCCGCACACGTTCACTTTTGAGAGCTCTAAGATTTTTACGCTGTGTNACTTTATTTCGTGTAGAGCAAACGTAGGTTAAGACATTTTTTTCAACCAGCCCTAATTTTTTTATTTTTTTTTTTACCTTCCTGACACCCGCAAATTTTCTTACGCCCTTGATTAAAAAGGGTATTCACGACAAAGTGAGCACTTTTTAATGCCCTCCCATTGGGTACAATATCCAAAAGATTATATTTTATTGTGGCCGCACACGTTCACTTTTGAGAGCTCTAAGATTTTTACGCTGTGTTTTTCAGTTACATGGCAATTTTTTAATAATAACAATTGCCAAAAAGTTACAAATTAAATGAAAAGAACTTTAAAGCACAGCTTTAAAAAGTGCTCACTTTACCGTAAACATCATATAAATTTCTTCAAGTACCGTGAAACTGACAAAATATTTCGAAGCATATTCGCTTGGTGTGTTTCGAATAAGTGGTTAGGAAACTAACGTATCGCCTCTTAACTTACCTGGTTCAATTCTGTGGAAGGAGTAATATTTCTAATAGCGAGTCTTGAGGGAGATACGAAACACCATTCCATTGCGTGCAAATTTTGTCTTAATTTTTTTCTACCCCCCCCCCCCTTCTCACCCCTCACNCCTAGCACCATCTCATTTACGTCGTATTTTCTTACGGTGGATAAATGTAACTGGCTCTGGGTTGCAGACAAGAGTTAATCTCTCAATGCATGTGAGCGCACTGCAAGACAACGCTGAAGACAAAATTTTTGGAGTTATAAAATGTGTTGTGGAAATCCACGCATAATTTATTTTATGAAAGAAAATTATTTTGTAGTGACCGCTTGACAATTTTTAGCGACCAGGAAGGAATTCCGCATGATAACAAGAATGTTTGGTGAATCAGGTCCAACCAAGTATGTATTGTACATCCCAACACAGAAGAACTCCGCATATAGTTGTAGAAACTAGTTTTACTGGCAATCTTTGTGGGACTAGTTTAAATATGCATTTGTTTTGAACGAAGCTTGCACTGTAAAATAACAAGTAAATTTCCGGAATATAAGTACTACATGATAACTAAAAGCATCGGGCGTAAGAGCAACAAGAAAAAAGAAATAAATATGAATTCCTGCCACGATATCACACAACTCTTACACGGTAATGCTAATGAAAATGGTTTCCGACATTTGCAACGTCAAATAGTCAGAATGCCTGGCCCCACAGGGGCCGCGGTGGTGTGGTAGTCAGACTACTTGCCTCCCAGCTAGGCAAACCGGGTTCGATTCCCGGCGGGGTCATTCCCGAATTTTCGCATGTGGGAATCGTGCCGGACGATGCCAATGTTCGGCAGGTTTTCTCTGGTATCTCCCGCTTCCCCCCGCCATTACATTCCGGCTCCGCTCCATAAACACCTCGCTTCACCCTCATCGGCTCTCAAGACCACGATGTTAAGAGCCTCCTGTATCTCTCCACCCCACTATCTCCGCTGGCCACAGAAAAGGTACATAGACAGAAATTAAATGGCGTGGCGGTTCCTTTTATGTGGGGTTGCCCATTCGCTGATTGGCTACGCGAGGTTAACATAAATGATTTAGCTGGGAAGATTTAGTGGCGCGTTTCCTCTGTTTTTACAATGGTGACTCAACTCTAACGGATATTAAAATGGCAATAACTTATTTTTGCTTAGCATGTTAGAAAAAATATTAAACTCATCATGCTAAAAACGGAAACCATATTCTTAATTAACTAGAACTTTTACATATAATGCAGCTGCTAATCCGTTTAGAGTAAAGAATATATTTTTTTGAAAAAATACCATTGCTCTTGTATTTATACACTATTTACGCTACTACCAATACTGTAAACTCAGTTTACTTGATGGAAGGAAGACTAGCGTTGCCAACGCATAATAACCACTGCCCGATAATCGATTTTTGGAAAATTGTAAACCAAATCGAATATATTTGTCAAATTAATTTTTTGGAAGTTATTAACAAAATTTTAGGTCATACGTATAAGGAGATCTTTATTCCTCTTCGTAAGGAAATATGCCACGCAACATTTTAAATTGTATGGCAAACATAAAAATTAACAGATTTCGCCAAGTAAAGTTTTTGCCAATATGAAAACATTTGCNTATTTTTTTGAAAAAATACCATTGCTCTTGTATTTATACACTATTTACGCTACTACCAATACTGTAAACTCAGTTAACTTGATGGAAGGAAGACTAGCGTTGCCAACGCATAATAACCACTGCCCGATAATCGATTTTTGGAAAATTGTAAACCAAATCGAATATATTTGTGAAATTAATTTTTTGGAAGTTATTAACAAAATTTTAGGTCATACATATAAGGAGATCTTTATTCCTCTTCGTAAGGAAATATGCCACGCAAAATTTTAAATTGTATGGCAAACATAAAAATTAACAGATTTCGCCAAGTAAAGTTTTTGCCAATATGAAAACATTTGCNATTTTAAATTGTATGGCAAACATAAAAATTAACAGATTTCGCCAAGTAAAGTTTTTGCCAATATGAAAACATTTGCACAAACGTGTGATTGCATCGGAGAAAACGCATCATATTGTGGCGACAGCTTGCTGACGCACTAGACAGGTACTCCCATCTCTACTTCCTCCAGTGGAACACCTTTCCCAACGAAATAGAGACTCTCCCGTCGTGTGGCTACGGAATACTTTATTTGGGATCACAAAGTAAAGGGTTAAAGACTTTCAGATCCACAACATATTTTGGGGGTTACAAAATATAGAATATGTTTTCAAAGCCCCACAAAGATTACACACGTTGCATACAAGGTCACCAAAAATAAAGATACAAAATTACTAATTGAAAACCCAGTAAAATTTACATGAAAATACCCATACTTATACAAAAAAAATATTTTGTGCATAAAACAACTTGAAATATAGATTTATATTAATAAAAATTCACAATATAAAATGGAATGAAAAACACCATAGGGTAATTTAGTACATATATTTATAACATGATTTTGGCAACCGCCCCCCCCCCCCCTT
>NQII01005782.1:58143-79461 GCA_002778355.1 Clitarchus hookeri
CCACCCCTCCCCCACCTTCTCCACAGCCACGAGTGGTCATTTCCGCATAAAAAATGGAGAGGAAGTGAAAACTTCTCTCTTTCACTCTCTCGTTGCTCAAGTTGTTCGCGGAACGTCCGCAGACGCCAATTTGGTTTTTTTTTAAAACGTGCAATACAGCTTCTCAGCACGTGGGCGAGGCCTGATTTTCTCGGATGTCGAACTTCGTAATGCCCCACTATCCCTGCATCCGTTAATACATTATTTTGAGGACTAATATTAGTACCAACGTGTTTTCTGCTACCGACAGCTTCACCTTTCAGAAATAAATTTTCGAGCATAATTTTAAATCACTATGGCAGGTGTATAAATAAAAAAAACATTTTTATGCAAACATGCAGCCCCGAAATGTCGTGAATACCTCTTATAATTTTTTTGTGTTTTGAAAGACGAAACACATTATAGAAAGTATTTTGTATTGGTTTGATTAGTTTGTGCGTTGTTATTTCACTTGATACAAGTTGTTTAACGGCCATTTTTACACGCTGCCTGACGGCCATATTTACACGCTGTTTAACTGATCCATCAGTAAAAAAACTAATCACTGAAAAACAGTGAAAAAAAAATGGCTGATGAATCAGTGGAAAATGTCATTGTTGAGAAACGTCAGTTCTATCCACGTTTTTTGGTGGCCATGTTGGTGACGTCAGGTGCATGATTGTGTCCGCCATAGTAAGGTTCTTACTTACTCCGGTCGTCAAGGTCGGGAAACTAGGGTGTTCGGGATGTTGTAAAGGCTGCATCGTCCGTTGACATAACCGCCAGCTGTTTCGTGCAAATGTGCTATGAAAACAAATTAACGTGTGTTTGTGATGAGACACATTTTCTACATGCATCGGGTGTGTGACAACCTGCGAACATCACCACCAGTGAAGGGAGTCGAAACAGCCACTGATTTAATAAGTGAAGGAAAACTGCCATTTTTTTCACTGATTCATCAGTTAGATTTACTGAAGGGACTGTTGAATAAGTCGGGTACTATTAACTAGTCAAAACAGTGAAATTCTCACTGTGTCAGATTTAAAGTGTTAAGCGCTAAGTAAACAGATGTGAATACTAAGATAGTTTATTTTGCTTTTTTTTTTTTTTACGCAATAAATGGCCAGCCAACAAGTCAAGTTCGTGAAATACTAGCTGGCTCTATATTCTAAATATCGTTGTTTTCTCGATAGTTTTCCTGGTATCGTCAAGAAAAATGTAACGAGACCTACTGACCGACCTCGGGGTGAGCACATAACTGTAGTGCTCTGAGTGGTGGAGTCATTTCTCGAGAATGCAACAAATCCCACAGTAACATTTAGCCTACAGCTGTAAGTCTTGCTAAAGAGCAGAAGAAAATAATAGTGGGTCATACTGGGACACACTAAGATAGGNGCTGTAAGTCTTGCTAAAGAGCAGAAGAAAATAATAGTGGGTCATACTGGGACACACTAAGATAGGGCCAGAAGATAATCATTACCTTCTGCGAAACAAACCCTTCACTCTTACATTCTTCACAGAAGCGATGTTTTGACACCTCGCCAGGTAAAGGCGGCANTTCTGCGAAACAAACCCTTCACTCTTACATTCTTCACAGAAGCGATGTTTTGACACCTCGCCAGGTAAAGGCGGCAAAAAATGTTCTTGTTACGAGAACTCTCCTCACTGGAGTAGATATTGATCGACAGAGTGATAATAAGTTGCCAGAATGAGGCGTTGATAAAATGAACTCTACAAGATCAGCCGGGAAGGGGGGGGGGGAATAAAACCATTCTGTATTACTTTTTCAGCGTAAAAATTAAAATGAACACAGCAAACCAATTTTTTTTGTAGTCCATTTAGATAAGTATTTCTCATGGCGCCACTGAGATCATAACAAGCTTGAAAGAAAAACTTCATCTCATGGTACCGAAAATTTAGCAATGTTCCAAAGCATGAATAATTATCAAATACTTCGAATTCAGGAAAAATATCGAATTTGTAAAAACTGTCACGATGACGTCATCAGTAAGTGCCAGGGTTCTGGTACTTCCGGTAGACTGAGAGCACGTTAGTTTTGGTAGATATATTAGGTTGGAATACCACGCTGATTTTGTGGTAAAATATTTGGTTGCATCGTATTTACGAACACATTACTAGTATTCTTCTTGTGACCAACCTGAGTTGCGAACCAGCATGATTTTAAAAGTTCTAGCCACGAAATTAGAACAGGACTGCAGTCTGTACTAACATGTGCATACAACTCCTTACTGTATTAGTTCAGCAAATAGTTTTAGTGAACCGAGTGTTTCAGGCGGCTTTTTCACAGGCTGCTATGACGTTTTAAAAACTGAACTCACATGTGCTTGTATTGTTTTACAACATTTTACGCCCTTCGGTTAGTATACCCCTGTATTTTTATATTTATATAGCATCGGCTGTAATTTTAATAAAATTACATAAAATGCGTTAACACAACATATTTTTATCGCCAGATAACCTTTTCATCATAAATTATTGCTGGAACCCTTAATGGCATAATTGAACTAATGGAATTTTTCATGCGTTTTCTTTCATTACTAGCGTAGTAAAAGTTATAACCAATCAACACTTGCAAATTAACTAAAGGCACTCAACTGTTTCATAACCAGACCAATAAGACACGTGACACATGAATATTAAAAAAAAAAATGAAGTCTGATAATGTGGGGTCAGCTATGGTAGGAGAACAGGCGAGTGTCCAATAAGACTTGTCGTCTCAGACAAAACAAGTGACATATAATTACGTTTCTTTGACATACACTTCGAAAACGCATGTGCAGTAATGATTATATAATGTAGATTTTTTTTCCTTCGGTTCACTTTTCTTATCNCTCAGACAAAACAAGTTACATATAATTACGTTTCTTTGACATACACTTCGAAAACGCATGTGCAGTAATGATTATATAATGTAGATTTTTTTTCCTTCGGTTCACTTTTCTTATCGGCTTGGTGTGGGAGAATACGCGAAATACGTTGACGTCTGGNTGGGAGAATACGCGAAATACGTTGACGTCTGGGTTGCGCTTCGGCGATCCAATATCTCAGTGTGACGTGCACGAAATATTTCTCTCTCACCTTTTAGCAGCCTACTTCGTCCACATCGTCCGTAAAAGATGTCTATATTGATTTTCATCTCCCCTGCGGCCTTTCTAAANGAACTAATGGAATTTTTCATGCGTTTTCTTTCATTACTAGCGTAGTAAAAGTTATAACCAATCAACACTTGCAAATTAACTAAAGGCACTCAACTGTTTCATAACCAGACCAATAAGACACGTGACACATGGATATTTAAAAAAAAATGAAGTCTGATAATGTGGGGTCAGCTATGGTAGGAGAACAGGCGAGTGTCCAATAAGACTTGTCGTCTCAGACAAAACAAGTTACATATAATTACGTTTCTTTGACATACACTTCGAAAACGCATGTGCAGTAATGATTATATAATGTAGATTTTTTTTCCTTCGGTTCACTTTTCTTATCGGCTTGGTGCGGGAGAATACGTGAAATACGTTGACGTCTGGGTTGCGCTTCGGCGATCCAATATCTCAGTGTGACGTGCACGAAATATTTCTCTCTCACCTGTTAGCAGCCTACTTCGTCCACATCGTCCGTAAAAGATGTCTATATTGATTTTCATCTCCCCTGCGGCCTTTCTAAANTTAGCAGCCTACTTCGTCCACATCGTCCGTAAAAGATGTCTATATTGATTTTCATCTCCCCTGCGGCCTTTCTAAACCCTTCTAGTTTAGCACACTGCCGACAAAAAGTTTTCCTTCGGGCTATAACTGACCATTATGTATGCAAAATATTAATATAAATTTCGGAGTTCCTCGATGTAATTTTAACGTGGCACAGTTTAAGAAAAAACGATATCGACTTTCCAGATAACACGTAGAAGTTTCAGAAAATGTACGATAACGTAACGCTAGAAATTTAGTTCCTAAAAATAATCTTAACGAAGGCGGTCTTAACAATTCCCGATCCTGAACCTAGATATTCAGATCGCCACAGGCGACATCTCACTAACGCAGATAAGCGTTTGTGAAAGATGTTAAATATAGGTACTTGAATATATGAGTTTGCTATTTTTCGTATAATCTACTCNCAGATAAGCGTTTGTGAAAGATGTTAAATATAGGTACTTGAATATATGAGTTTGCTATTTTTCGTATAATCTACTTTCTTAGTGTTAAGGCTTCTTCTATTTTACAGCTTTGANTATTTTTCGTATAATCTACTCTCTTAGTGTTAAGGCTTCTTCTATTTTACAGCTTTGAATCTATCTACTTATTTGGCAATAATTAATTCGAAAGAGAACATTACAGTAAATCTATAATATTATTTATTGATATTAAATATAGAATTTTATGTATACATAGTATATGCTTATAGAAAACAAAGTTCTTGTAAACAACCAAAGCAGAGAATTAATATTTTACAATTAATTCTTATTTATAACATAGCGTATGTTTGTGTTCCATTTAGACAAATTTACAGCCATGAAACGTTTATTTGCCTTTGTGTTCCAACATTTTAGTACCATAGAGTCATTTTATTGTATGCAAAGATTCTTTTACTGTCAGAGAGAGGTTTTAAAAATGTGCTCTGCCAAAATAAAACGTATAGGCAAACGGAAGCACGCTAACTTGCACTACTTAGCATTTTCTGCAAGAAGTATCATCAATTTTTAATGATCCATCAAAACATTTTTATGTACTGAGCCCAAAATCAGTACTACTTTTAAATGCAAATTTGTTACTCTATATAAATACTTATTCTAGACATATAAATTGAGCCAACCGTATTCAATTTTACTTTTGTACTGGATCTACTTTTGGACCAATTCATAATTCGATTCATGTACATCTATAGCGAATCCCTAATATAAAATACTAACTATAGTGAAAGATGCATTAACTTTCAAATTATATTGAAAGTTTAATTTTTTTAAGATTATTATTAAATATTTGAGCTCAACTTTACGTCGAGAATTGCAAATCATGACAGGTTTTGTATGATTCAGATTACCGACAATAGTGTGCCTTTTTGTTTGAAGAAGTCTGTGGAAACCGCATATAGGTGCATGGGGAAACCTGCGAAAATGTTAAGTATTGCCATTAAGGCGCCCTTCTACCTGAAACTTTTTCCCACGTTTAGGCCGAGAAGCGCGGGAGCGATAAGGGCGACACTGCCACGCGCATCAAGTACGCCATCGCCGCTAAACGCAAGGCTCTGAACTGGCGTGCAGTGTTCTCGTCGTGCTGCGTGTACCTATGGGACTTTCAGCGGTGACCATATTATTTTATTAGTGGGAAGTCTTTAGGAAGGTTCAGTGCAGGCGCCTATAGTAGTTTTGTATGTATCTGATGCGTGCATTTTGAGCTACAGTGCCTTGGAAAGGCCGTTTTTAGCGGGTTTGGAGTACTCTGAATTGATGTTTCTAACGTACGTGATATTTGGAAAGTACTTGACAGCTCTCGTCTGAAGTGTGTGTTCTTTTCGTAGACCAGCACGTTGGACGCACGCTTAATAGTTTCGTTGAAAAACGTGTATTTGGAACACACTGCAACGCAGTTAAAAGTTACATCCAAAAACAAGTGACCACCTTCACGGTGGTTTCGCGTACGGTTGACGGTTACTGACACTCGCCCACGCAGTTATCTGCTTTACACAACCACAAATAAAATATTTCTGAACTAAAGTACGTCGCTCATTCACTATTACTACACAATTTATAACGTTATCTGGCTCGTTTCCAAGAGACATACATTAACATTACACATGATTATTCAGCTAAAATGTTCACCTCAAATATCTCCTGAACCTCTGAACATATCGACATATTGATTTCGAATTCGTAAGTGGCGCTACGGGCCTCACAAGACGCCGTCTTTTTCTGTTCCAAGATGTAATTAATTACTAAGATATCGATATAAACTTTGGTTTTTTAAATGGGAATTCACCCATTCCTCCCAATGTTAGTAAACGGCGAATTCAGTGACGTGATTATTTTGAAAATTTGACTTGCACTTTTTATATATATATATATATATAAGGGGGTGTTCGTAGGTGTATGCATTTGTCTGTAGCTGTGGTGGGGTAGGTTACGTCATCCACTGGGATGCCCTGTCACAGATGGACGCACACGCTAGCGATACAATAACACAGACATCGAACGCCTGCGAAAGGTTGTTTGTTGGCGTTGTTAATTAATTTACTTACAAATAAAGCTTGTGTTAAATGTGATCTTCGTAGCTTGGTTACAATTAATTCGCCCAGCAATCTTGTATGTTTCACAGGCCACGCCAATGCAACCAAAGCATCGAAACCTTGCAGTGCATCGTACTTTGCAGTATGCGGAGCAAGTTTCTTCCCGCTCAACGTGTGCAGCGAGGTACGTGTAGGAACTCCCGGCTGGACATGTCCCAGAGGATGATGCAACCTACCCCTCCACGCCTATGAAAACCCCCTTAGGCTATATCTAAAAAATAAAAAATAAAAGTGCTGTTCGGATTTTCAAACTAATCACTTCACTGAACTCGTCGCTTAATAACATGCTATGCTTATAAGCATAAATAAGTACATAACCATTAAAAAAAAAATTTATATCGATATTTTAGTATTTAATTACTTATTGGAACAGAAATGGACAGTGTCTTATTATAAGCCCCATAGTGCCATTTAAGAATCAGAAATCAGAACGTTGATACCTTCAGCGGTTCTGAAGATATTTGGGGTTAACATCTTAGCTGAAGTAACCTGTAAACAGGTTGTTCCACGACGAAACCGACAAACTTCGCCGGCGTGTTCTACAGGCTACTGGCAACAAATATGTCGTATACACACGTAGGCTCTGAAGCTCCCTCTCAGAGTAACAGTGACGGAAATACAATAAATACAAATTTCCAAGGATGGTTTTCACAGTGAATGTGTGGTATTTATCATGTGGCAGTCAGCTCATAGGACCACATTTCACGCAGGGAGATCTAACTTCTCGTTACTACAGACAATTATCTGGAAACCGACTTCCCGCTCTCACTGGAAGATGAGTCGTCATCAGTACGGCGTGACGTGTAGTTGCAGCAGGATGGTGCACCGCCACGCTTCAGCAGGGCTGCGACTGAATTCTTGAATGCTGAGTATCCGCGTAGGCGGATAGGAAGAGGTGGTCCAGTCCCGTGGCCACCGCAGTCTCCTGACCTCTCCCCATTGGACTTTTTTTTTTCTGCCGCCACCTGAAGAGTGGGGTGCAGAGCGGATGGAAGCCAAACACACGAGACCAGTTGATACGGGCGATCGCTGATGCCGCCACTCAACTCCGAAGTATGAACTCGCAGATATGCATTGGGAAGAACGCCGTGATGCAGTATCTCGCAGTCTGCTTACTGTCAGATGGGGCGCATTTTTGAACATTTTCGTATGAAACCGTCGACTTTTCAGGCCGATTTTAATAAATATTTNTGCTTACTGTCAGATGGGGCACATTTTTGAACATTTTCGTATGAAACCGTCGACTTTTCAGGCCGATTTTAATAAAGATATCCAGTAATTACACGTGTCGTGTTTATTGAATTTCCGCCACTGTACCTTTGAAAACACTGAAACGTGGCTTCGTAGCCCACATGTGTATATTACTTTTTTTTCGTTGCCAATGACCTCTAGAACACGCTGGCGAAGTTTGTAGATTTCGTCTCGGAACATTCTGTATGTAAGTTATAATACGGTCTTTATGTATTTTGATCAGAAACGTGTTTCACTACTTAGTGCTTTCAGCTACAGTACTTATACATGGGCCATTGTACAGGAAGTGGATTTAATTATGTACACTGTATACAGCAAAAAAAAAACAGTGTACAATTAGGAAAGACGCAGGAAGTGTCGGCGTGAGCAACGGTGTTGGTGTGAGACACCGTTTGTTGTTGATCGCTTATTCCGCAGCCTCATAAAGAAACCACACTGTAAGAAATTATTCGCAAATTTACTATATGCTGTTCACGGTTATTAAAGTAATAAATTTTTTTTAAATGTCATTGCCTCTACATCCGTACATTTTAACTGGCATACTGAGTGGCATGCGCCCAGTAAAGTTGGTAAGGACGGAGGGAAAGTAGTTCCATGTCTTGACTTGTCTTGAAAGTAGTTACATGTTTTGACTTGTCTTGAAAGTAGTTACATGTCTTGACTTGTCTTGAAAGTAGTTACATGTCTTAACGTTGAGTTAAGTGTTGTAGTTAAACATTCATGAATACTGAAATGTTTTCTTTTGCTTTGTTTTTTTTATGGGTTTAAGTGTAAGAATTAGCAAATTTGTAATATATTTACTTTTGTAATAATTTCACAGTTTCACTTGCCCGACGCATGAAGAATGCGATCAGTGTTAATTTTAATTATTGTGGAAGAACACACAATGTGCATACAAGTAGATCTTAAACAGTTTACCTTGAAAAGCCTTTACATCAGCGTATACGTGTGTGATGTGTGTATGTGTAAATAAATATGTACATATTAAAGTTATATTAAGTTTAGGAAGTATACTATACATTTTTCTACAGTGCATTAAACACATTTTTATATTGATCCCGACAAACGACAGAGCGTTTCGCTAATACTTATACATGTTTGGAAGAAAAAAAAAATTCATTCGTTGCAACGCCTAAAATTATGTATTTATCTGTGAGCGAAGTGATTCACTTGGAATATATATATGTATTTAATTTTTGTAACAATACAGATTGTACGAAGGAATCTTAACACTGATTTTTCTCAAGTGTTNTAAGTTTAGGAAGTATACTATACATTTTTCTACAGTGCATTAAACACATTTTTATATTGATCCCGACAAACGACACAGCGTTTCGCTAATACTTATACATGTTTGGAAGAAAAAAAAATTTCATTCGTTGCAACGCCTAAAATTATGTATTTATCTGTGAGCGAAGTGATTCACTTGGAATATATATATATATATATGTATTTAATTTTTGTAACAATACAGATTGTACGAAGGAATCTTAACACTGATTTTTCTCAAGTGTTNATATATATATGTATTTAATTTTTGTAACAATACAGATTGTACGAAGGAATCTTAACACTGATTTTTCTCAAGTGTTTAGTTGTTTTTATAATAGGCCTACTAGGCGTGCGTTTTCATGCATTCCGTATGATTGCGTGAAATGTAGCAAGTCTTACTTACAGGAACGTATCCTGCAGGTGTAAATATAATCCATGGTAAATATGAATATAACTAATAAAATAACCAAAATGCTGTATAATCTTCTAGATTACATAAGACCCATACATTTAATAGAAACTTGGCGGGTTATGTAAAAGTTATATAATTTTTTGGCTCTATAAGTTGCGTCAATTTAAATTATTAAGAATGATTTTTATTTGTGTTTACTTTTTAACTTAAAATTGACCTTTCCTATTCCCATAAATAACAAGAAAAGGCAACCCTAGAATTTTGCAACTAGCATTTGTAATATCTATATATGCTTACTCCAAAAAAACTATCAGTAATACTAAGCAAGACGTTCACTATTTCTGCGANCATTGGTCCAATTCACCAAAATTCTTATACATATAAACTTTTAACTTAATGTCGCAAGTGTGAACGTAATATGTTTTTTAAAATGTAAAGTTCTTACATTCTCAAATAATTCACAGGTATTCAACGAGCATTAAAAACTTACCAACATGTTGATGTGCCACAACAGTAACAGCTTTACGTTATTCGCTATCGTAATTTATGGTCGAGGAAGCAGTTTATTTCAGTTATTGTGAATACATGCAAACTCAACTAGACTGGCAGTAAAGAGAAATATAAATGGAATATCATCACATATCATCAATAACATTTTACGCGCAATTGAATGTTACATGTGATTGTTTACATTTCTTGCACCCGGCATCGACAGGTTGAACCAGTAACCCTGAGCATATCACAGTTACGTTTAATAGAACATTTGGGAAAACGTACATTTCTGGCTGAATTAATCAATCCTCTATAAAGTAAACATTATGAAAAATTCCACAAATTAGTTGAATTTAACTACGAAAACTGTTAAAACTGCTTCACTTCAGCTACTGAAATCCCAGTGATTGAGGGTTATCGATTAAAGGTGATGTGTAGTGAGTTACGCCAGCTTCAACAGCCATCGCCATTGCTTATACTGGCTGATTATTAACTGAATTTTAAATATCTAGTATTTCACTTATTGAAATTGTTAGTTAAAANCCATTGCTTATACTGGCTGATTATTAACTGAATTTTAAATATCTAGTATTTCACTTATTGAAATTGTTAGTTAAACATTAGGAAGAATTAAGTCAAAACCTCTACTCAACTTCACCAAAGCCGAGGTACTGGTTCGGTAGTTGCCCACGAGTTGATCGCCATACTACATCGAACTCGTGACTTGCTAGCAAAGTGATCATTCGGCATCTGCGAAATAAACAAAAGTATTCTGTTACAGCCGCCATTTTGCATCACCGGCACGCTACTATCTCAGCGCGGGGGAGGTACAAGCCCTTGTGAGTGTTTTTTACGTATGAGCAAGTGGTGAGTGATCGTTTTTTCCCCTTTATTTCTTAGTTTCACAGAATAACTATGTGTCTTTAGTTTCACAGAATAACTATGTTTCTTTAGTTTCACCAGAATTAATAAAAAAAATTCACATTTAATTTTTATACGAAAAAAAGGCGAAGTTCAAGCCAGAATCAGTTAACAAAAACATTTTTACATAAAAGTAATTTTCTGCATTCGAAAGAGATTAACATAACTCTAAAATGTCATAGTTTCAGTAATGCACTGGCTGCAATAGGCTGTAATTGTTTCGCACTTGTGAAGTATTTTCTTATGTCTCGACGAGGTTGAAGGGTGGGAAAGAAGAGGAATGGTTCCTAAAAACTCGTAATTTTAAAATTCAGGACTGGTTAAAAACCGCAGCGAAGACCGGAGTATTTCGTTGCGGTTTTGGTTTTGTTTTCAGTTACAGCACGCGGTGCGAATGAAGCTTTATGCTTAGCCTGGCTTCTGCGACGCGGAGTGTTGCGTGCCGAACCGCAGTGCCTCTGACGCCGACCGTTACATTTACGTCAGCTCCGGTTTGACAGTGGGCAGTTCCCAGGATATTGCCTCCGGCGAACCGAGCAGAGGCTGTGAAAACAAAGCTTCAATAAAACTGTAATTATCGGGATTTATTACCATGCGGTAGAAAATAACACGAAATGTTTACACAACTTTTTATTTTAATTTTTTTGCCCTGAGTGGCTCGTGGGCCAACAATATTCAAGTTTCGCAGGTAAACAGTACACATTATTTATTCAACTGATGGAATTTAATGCGAACCGTTGTAATCGCNCGTGCCGAACCGCAGTGCCTCTGACGCCGACCGTTACATTTACGTCAGCTCCGGTTTGACAGTGGGCAGTTCCCACGATATTGCCTCCGGCGAACCGAGCAGAGGCTGTGAAAACAAAGCTTCAATAAAACTGTAATTATCGGGATTTATTACCATGCGGTAGAAAATAACACGAAATGTTTACACAACTTTTTATTTTAATTTTTTTGCCCTGAGCAGCTCGTGGGCCAACCATATTCAAGTTTCGCAGGTAAACAGTACACATTATTTATTCAACTGATGGAATTTAATGCGAACCGTTGTAATCGCTGATTTAATGTCGATTATTCCAGCATCTAAATTCCACCAATTTAACTGTAATTTTTGCTGATCTCAGTGCACCTTATTGAATAGATTTTCAGTAAGTTATATTTCACTCGATTGAATAAATACGATGCGTTGTTGGGGAGTCTGATAACTCTAGGAATGTATACCGAATCTGATCATTATTATTCTCTTCTTACACTCGTGTTTGCAGATGTGAGCGGGTCGAATATTCTGTCAGATATTTTCCTCCCAAACGGTTTAACATTAATTGACCGCTGTGTACGTGGGCGTGGAAATATTTTTATGCATCAGCGGATGAAATCAGTCGTTCGTTGGATTGCGAAGAGAACAATAATGACCCGATTCGGTATATATTCCTAGAGTTATCAGACTGGCCAACAACGCATATTGTGCGAAATGGTAGCTTTAAATACCAGTAAAATGCAAAATAGGTATCTCGGTATGCCTGAAATATGTAAGGAATTACTGATAACAAATAAATCTTTGTGCTCAACATGGAGATTTTTTTTTAAGTTAATGCATACACATTTGTCGGCATTACATGTTGCAATTTGTTTATGTTTTTCGTCCTCGAAACATGGTTGGCTCGTGATTCTGAAAGCCCAATGCTGCGGATCCGATGTAGGAGAAAATGGCGCAATCTCCTTCCTCTTATAATGAAAACATATAAATAATTTTTATTTGTGACTGTATTAGATTCTCGTAAAATAGTAGTGTGAGTTTACACTATCTAGGTGATGTGCAAGCTAAAATAATAATAATAATAATAATAGTAAATTTAATATTATTTTGAGACGGAGCGAGTTGCTACGGCAAGCTGAAAGAAGTCAGGATTCGACCAAGAAACCATCTCGGCATTCACCTGGAGTGATTTTCAAAATATAAATTCGGGCCGAACGAGTAGAGTATCGAACCCGGGTCCCCTTGAACCTGGGTCTTCCCTGGTGTTGACTTGTGCGTGCAGATACCTGTGTTTTATATCCTGTGAATTAAAGTTGGCGTGTGTTAGAAATAACACAAGCTGCTGGAGCGACAAGCCTCCCCCCGGTGGTCAGTGCGCTGGGGCAAAGTCCAATTCAACACCTGGTGCAGCGCGGCTGGCCGTGTGCGTGAGGTCACATTACGACTGCACGTGCCTCTCGTTTACTTCTGTAATGGGACTCGTGACCACTTCTTTAAGTATACTTTGGTCCTAATAGTTTTTTAATGCGTCTATCAGTCTTATTTCGGGTTCTGTGTTTGTATGTGTGTAGTTGTGTGTTTGTGTGTGTTTTTTACGTTAGAGCAAGTTGTGAATGATCGTTTTTTCCCCTTTATTTCTTAGTTTCACAGAATAACTATGTATCTTTGGTTTAGCCAGAATTAATAAAAAAAATGTCACGTTTAATTTTTTATACGAAAAAAAAAAGGTGAAGTTCGAGCCAGAACCAATTTGCAAAAACATTTTTACGTAGAACTAANTTACTTCTGTAATGGGACTCGTGACCACTTCTTTAAGTATACTTTGGTCCTAATAGTTTTTTAATGCGTCTATCAGTCTCGCCTGCAACTGGGTTATTTCGGGTTCTGTGTTTGTATGTGTGTAGTTGTGTGTTTGTGTGTGTTTTTTACGTTAGAGCAAGTTGTGAATGATCGTTTTTTCCCCTTTATTTCTTAGTTTCACAGAATAACTATGTATCTTTGGTTTAGCCAGAATTAATAAAAAAATGTCACGTTTAATATTTTATACGAAAAAAAAAAGGTGAAGTTCGAGCCAGAACCAATTTGCAAAAACATTTTTACGTAGAACTCATTTTCTACATTCGAAAGATTAACATAACTTATTGAACATAACTTATTGAGCATAACATTGGCATAACTTATCTGCATGGTGGACTAGAGTCTCGGGAGTAAATCTATGTTTTAGTTTGCGTAATTCATAAAGAGTGAAAACTATTGACACCTGCTGGATTAGAGGCCGCACACATGTATATATACACATGTTCACATGTAACTTTTCATTCGGCTTCAGTCACGTAGCAGTGTGATTGGTCTCTGTGGGNAAGATTAACATAACTTATTGAACATAACTTATTGAGCATAACATTGGCATAACTTATCTGCATGGTGGACTAGAGTTTCGAGAGTAAATCTATGTTTTAGTTTGCGTAATTCATAAAGAGTGAAAACTATTGACACCTGCTGGATTAGAGGCCGCACACATGTATATATACACATGTTCACATGTCACTTTTCATTCGGCTTCAGTCACGTAGCAGTGTGATTGGTCTCTGTGGGGGAGGGTGGGGGTATTTTACCGCGGATCAGCTTTATATCCTAATGGAGCGAGCGCACACGAATGTATGGAAATACAGAAATTTGTTTGCCGAAGGGAAATGTTTTTTTATGATTTTATACTTGTACCTTTACTCTAGATTCTCTTCAGGTTATTTTTTTTCCCTGCAAAACTTACTATACGTGCATTATTTATGCGTGTATAGTGTTTTATATGCTGACAATGGCTGCTAGAAAAATCGCCACACGTGGAGTCACCATATGGGTATTTTTTCCCCGCTGCCTAAATTTCCTAATCTACTGATTTTAAACTTAGAAGGAAATGTTTTTAACGATGAGCGTCTATGCCTGGGTTAGGGGGGATGCATAGAATTCTTCATTGCGCGTATCGCATACCGCGAGGGGTAGCGAAGTGGTTTTAACTCTGTTTTTGGGTTTTTATGGCCATTATTACTTTATAGAAAGCAGCACAATGCATATGTACACGTCACATTATTTTTTTCCAAATCCTTAATTAATTTTTTTAATAATTTTTTTTGTACACACACATACATTTATGTATATACACGTTATGTTAGTGGCGGCTACAGTCTCATTGAATATTTTTTTCTTTTAACTATAACAAAAGTGTTATACTTATAATTTCATTTTTTTTTATTATAACAAAACTTATATACTAAATATNATAATTTTTTTTGTACACACACATACATTTATGTATATACACGTTATGTTAGTGGCGGCTACAGTCTCATTGAATATTTTTTTCTTTTAACTATAACAAAAGTGTTATACTTATAATTTAATTTTTTTTTATTATAACAAAACTTATATACTAAATATTTTTTCTTTACCAACAGTGTTTCTTTAAAACCTACGTGAGCAGAACATAGCTCAAGAAAAATAAAAATCTATTTATTGTTTTATACACTTTTATTTATGCATGGACATTACAATATTATTATTATTATGCTTAATACAAGCAATAGTTTTTTTACACGTGTTTCTTCTCTGATTCATGGAGAGCATTACACACCTAATATAATTTTTGTTTTGCAATGGGTTTCTCGTAGTCTCAATTTTTTTGTAATGTGCCACGGTTTATCAAAACTTCACAATCTTAGGGATTCGGCATTGCATGGGGCACAGCAAAATCTTTGATTTTCACACTCTTGAAGTCTTTTGGCGTACGGCTTGGTAAGCTGTGGAACGGCGGGCAGTGGCAATGCTTGTGAAGGTCTACAAAGTTAGTTCCGATGGGGTACGCATTGCGAATCGCCGAATCTTGACGTCTTACTAATACATGCACAGGATAAAAAGGAATTATGGCAGAGTCCAGCATTGTCGGAATTTCCTCGTACGGAATATTCCCCTCGTCCCACCTCAGTCCGTGCGTTTCGTACGTCTGTAGGCGATACGCCTGTTGCGTGGTGCGGTCGAGGTGCTTCCATGGACACGGTGGTAAAAAAGTGAAAACTTTGGTTTTCTCGTCTTCGTCACTGTACGAAATGGCAATCTGCTTGGTGGTGTAAAAGTCCAACGAGCGAAAACCTTGGATATTGCAAAACATTTCATACGATTTTTTTTATATATAAAAATCTTAAGTTCCCATACACACACTGAGTTTCACAAATGTTATACAAAGTTATTTAAACTGCATATAGGTCTATACACATCGGCCACCTGTGTTCTGGGTTGGTTTCCTCACCGGGTTGCTTGCCATGGATTTCTTAAAGGGGAACATCTTCCACGGCTACAACTTGCAAGTGGATAGCTTGCACTGGGATGTCGTCTTCTACGGGGAGGGCGTCTTCAACAGGGACGTCATCTTCCACGGGCGCAGACGTCACCAGGGCTGCTCGGCGGGCCTTGCACCAACCCCTGCGGTGCGGCGAGTCGGGAACCGAGTTGGTGCAGCCCTCGAAATACTCCTTGCACGGAAGGCAGTCCCGTATGTCTTCGTCCTGCTGAAGGTAGGCTGGCAAATACTTGTATATGTTCAAAAATTTTTTACGGCACGTAGACCATGAGAAATTATTTCAGAATGTAAGGTAACTCGTCCCGTTTGTCCAAGGCACTAAGAGAGTGCACCCTTCCAAATGCCAAAATGGCCGAAAGGATTTTATGGCCGCTTGGACAACATGCGCACATTTCTAAGAACTAGAAAAATGACTGATTTCCCGAGGGGCCGAGGGGTACGTCTTTTTAAGAGTTTTTAAGGGGGAAAATAGTTCTCCCTCTCGAAAGTAGACCGTCGATTGGTTGAAACGAAGGTTTCTGAAAACACCCGAGTAATTAGCCAATGAGAAACATTGGTGGAGCAATTTAATACATAGGAAGGGGGTTGAGGGGAACCAACTCATTGATGGAACGAAAGTTTCCGAAAACACCCGAGTAATTAGCCGATGATAAACATTGGTGGAGCAATCAAATGTATTGTAAGGGGTGGGCAATTAGCCAATGAGATCAGGGTTGGGGCAATTGGTCAATTAAATACATTGTAAGGGGGAGTGGTGAGGTTCAGTCGTCTACTAGACGCGATGATGGGGACAGCAACAGCAATGTAAAACAAATGACAAACGAAAAAAACCAAGATGGTGGTTGAACGAAGGTGAGAGACAAACTCCAGTAATGTATAAACAAACGACAGACGAAAAAAAAACAAGACGATGGACGGTGGTTTTGACACATACCAAGATGGCGGATTGCACCTACTAATATGGCGGATTGCACATACCAAGATTGCAGACGGCACCTACCAAAATGGCGGACGATAGCTGTGATGCCTACCAAGATGGTGAAATGAGTATGGTTAAATATAATGGGAGATCAGAAATTTAAGTTTTTTAAATAAATTTTTTAATTATTTTTTAAATATTTTTCAATATAATTATTTGGATTTTTTAGATTTTTTATTTTTTAATACTTTTTTTATTGCCTGGTTTTTCAAAGACAAAGGTCACTGTGGCCAAGGTCAAGGTCACCTGGATCCAAGATGGCCACGGGTTGACCGGAATGAAAGAGCACGAACAGCTCCATCGCTCCGGTTCCAGGTCCCGATGTGCCAAAATCCCCATAATTCCTCTACTGGCACAAGTGCGTCATTTTAGTGCAGCACTAGGACGAACTATTCTAAGCGTGAGTGCATTTGATATTACAGGATTCAGTACCTCAATAGTGAGACTTTTCTCTGTTGGCATTATTCGTCAGTTACCAGAAGTGCAGAAGATGGTTGCTAATTCCCGAGCTAGAACCGTGGCAACAACTGCTCGAGTGCGTCATTCGTCAACTTGACTCTCTTCGAATGAAATTATTCCATCAGAAATCGTCGATTTTATTATTTCATGGGAAATCAGAATTTGACAACATGCCTAGTCAAAAATAAAACTGTCATAATAAGTCATGCTACATTACTATTGGCACAGAGTTATCATGGATGAGTCGTATCGTAGACCAGTTTCGAAAGTAAAACAAATAAAGTGTGTTTAAACGCTAACTTGTTTCCAAATAAGCTAGCAAAATTGTTAGGTCTTCAATAATTATGAATATTGTTTCAGTCGCCCTCGTCCTTTTTTTAGAGCTTAAATTACTAACGACGATATTTTTCTACGATTTACGTGTTCATTATCCCTCTACACAATAATTTCCCCCGCTAGTACAACAGCAGTGTCACCCAGGAATTCGACGGAAATTTGATTCTTAAAATTTATAATCTCATACATGTAAGTTATATATTCATAGTGATGTAGAAGACGTAATGGCAGAAATAATCATCCGTGGTTTCGTGACCATTTTCCTGCTGAATTCTGCTAAGGGTTTTCTCTATCACTGTGTTATTCAAATCACCTTCACTGAGAATTTGTCCAGAACAAACATTAGTTTAGCGTTTCGTTTACCGTTACATGAAACTGCGCCTTTTTAAATTGTTTCACATTTAAAAAAAATTATAATTAAAGTTTTAATTCCACTATTTTTTTTTTTTTTAACTGTGTCCTATTTGATAAAATCGAGATTAAATAAACGACTCGTGAGACAGGTACTTAATTCAGCTGCACGTATCTACTTATCATGTTTCCTTAACGCACTTTAATCGGATTGGTCAGCTCTTGTTGCGAAAGTAGTTCTCCGGAGCTACAACTCCGCGTTTCTCCTTGATATCGGGTTGCGTGGGCGTCTCATTCTTTAGCTTTTTTCTTGTGTGGTGCCCAAGACGACGGTTGCGCCCCGAAAGTTCCCGGAATAAACGAGCCCCATTTCACTGCGATCATTTTCGGCGTCTTTTAGTGGCAGCCTGTTGCGCATGGGCAGGGGGGAGGGGGGCCATTTTTTTTAGAATTGTTCCGTACTCCGGTATATGGTGCATACGTAGAGACGATATATTTCAGCAGGAAAAGCTGGCTGTTTCCTAGGTCTCAATGTACTGTGAACATGTCAGATGTTCATTTATTGTTGGTTGTCGTCTGTATGAAGTTACTTTCTCTTCGATCTCGGCCAATGAGTATTCCAACACACTAGGACCTGTATGATTGGTCTGAAATGTTCCAAGCCGAGTTCAAATCGCATCATCCAATCATTAAAGGACCAGGACGCTACAGTGNGAGCCCCATTTCACTGCGATCATTTTCGGCGTCTTTTAGTGGCAGCCTGTTGCGCATGGGCAGGGGGGAGGGGGGGCATTTTTTTTTAGAATTGTTCCGTACTCCGGTATATGGTGCATACGTAGAGACGATATATTTCAGCAGGAAAAGCTGGCTGTTTCCTAGGTCTCAATGTACTGTGAACATGTCAGATGTTCATTTATTGTTGGTTGTCGTCTGTATGAAGTTGCTTTCTCTTCGATCTCGGCCAATGAGTATTCCAACACACTAGGACCTTTATGATTGGTCTGAAATGTTCCAAGCCGAGTTCAAATCGCATCATCCAATCATTAAAGGACCAGGACGCTACAGTGNTATGATTGGTCTGAAATGTTCCAAGCCGAGTTCAAATCGCATCATCCAATCATTAAAGGACCAGGACGCTACAGTGTTTTGGAAAATATGTCGGCTCAAAATGTTTTCCTGTTTTCCAGTGTCTCCATGCGTACGGGATCATTTCGGCAATGATGTCTACTCTTATGGTGGGGTTACGTACAATAAAAAAATCATAAATTGTGCATTTGCGTTCACGTAACATAGTCTTCTCGGTTTTAAGAGTAATAATTGGTGTGATAATCCTTAATTCAGACCAATGAAAACTCTCAACAATTTTTCCATTTTTTGATTGTTCTGATAAATTTTAAACTAAACTTTAACCTCTCTAAAACCAGCTGATATCCATTCATATCATTTCTCGAGACTTATATATTCTGATTAATAATCTTGCGATTAACAAATTAAATCCATTAGCAAAAGCTTAATCTCAATCACACATTTATCTGAGTTATTTTAGTTCTCGTTTTACTGTAAATGTATGTTTCCTGCCAACAACACCTACTGATATGTCGGGATAACTTTCTTGTTCTAAACTTTTTCTTACTGATAAAATATAACTATTTCTTATAACCCTTAAGGAAACTCCTGAACAGCATAGGTTCTGTTAAGTTTCCTAGCGAATTAGTAGATTGGGGCTTGAGCTTTCGTTTTATAAGCACAAATCAAAAATGTTAAGTCAACTATAACTCGAAATTCTTACAATTATATTTTGGCAGTTACTATCATACCAGTATTTTTCTCTTGTGTGCGCATTTACTACATGTTTTTGTATCGGCAGCACCTTTTTCCAGAGTTAGTAAATTGGTAACACAGCGGTTTTTAAAAGTATTAGGCCTACTACCGTTCTGTTGGTGAATTTTGCTACTAGAATGCAGTTACTGGCTTCATACGGCCAGCAATTGTATACAGTGGTCGTGTTACCACTTTGCTTTACCCTCCATTCCGCTCACGTGTTGTTTTAAACTATGATTCCTTTCATTCCAACGTTATATTGTTAAACATGAACCACGAACTGGGATTTCAAAACAAACCTCCGATTACCACATCGTTTTCGTGCCAACTGAGTTATCTATAATTACCTTCCAAGCCTATTCGTATAATCAACTTTGATCTCTTCCCCCCACTGGCATACCTAATGCAGTGTAACGGCGATAAAAACNCAAGCCTATTCGTATAATCAACTTTGATCTCTTCCCCCCACTGGCATACCTAATGCAGTGTAACGGCGATAAAAACAGATTCATACTGATTCATAACAGAATGAAGCTTGGTAAAAGCCTGTAAAGATATTTTGAACTTATTATTCTAAGTGGAGTGGAGAGATTTGGACAGCTCTTAACATCGAAATCTTGAGAGCCGATTAGGGTTAAGTGAGGTGAGTATGGAACAGCTCCGGAAAAAACGCCGACCAGCGGCATCGTCCGGCACGATTTCCACATTCAAAAATCCGGGTGCAACCCCATCGGGAATCGAACCCGTTTCGCCTTGGTGGGAGTCGAGTAGTCTGACCACTACACCACCGCTGCAAATAATCTTAAATTCGATAGTATTTTCCGATGTTAACGTAGAGATTATTGCAATTTTATCAATTATAAAAGATAAACAATGCAGGCAAATACCGGTAAAAATTTCTGTAATCGCGTGGCCAAAAAAATAAACGACATCGAAGTGTTTTTGATTACCGGTGTCAGATCTTCAGTATTGAGCGTTCCAGATTTCTGTTTCTAGGAGCTGAAACGAGTGAGTGCTGCTATTAAATCTGTCCGCGTGAACGCTCTCATGGGAGATTTTCGGGCCGTTGTAGATGACATTGTATTTCCTAGCATGTGCATTATTGTCGCTGTTCTCCGATTACACGAACTGATAGTTGGAAGTGACAGGTTTATTATCCACTGTATTTAACAACGACCAAAATGGTGCACTGAATAAAAAAAAACTTTTGTTTAGACATTCAACTTTTTTCCTTTCTCTCTCGCGTGCGTGATTATCAGTGTTTGTGTGTGAACAGTCAATGCAATTGACGGTTTTCTACTAGTGCGCTAATGGAAAGTTTGTTTTCTTATATGTTTTCCCGTGTTTAAATACCGGTGTGACGTTACACGGCATTTCTCAGAATTTGTGTAGAAATGTACCTTTGTTTCGCGAGAAACATTCTCACTGGTTTAGTGCTTCAGTTTTTGTATATACTTTGAATCAATAGAACCACGTGAACTTCAAGCAAACGCCACTAAAAAGGCAGTTTCATAACCATCATACCAGTATTAATAGCGAGTGTTTATCCCTTTAGTTTCCACGCACGCTTCATGATTATACGGATATTTAAAAAAAAAAAA
>NQII01005782.1:84213-129544 GCA_002778355.1 Clitarchus hookeri
CGCCCCGTTAACAAATAAGACCACGACTTCGGTTGTGTTTCACAGTTACCTGTGGCTGGCAGTTGACTCCGCATACTGGAGGAGGCTCGGAGAGATTCCCCCTCTTGTTGAAGAGCCCGGCGGTGAGCAGGCACTGCTCCGGGCCGTCCTGAGATCACGTCAGGGGTGTGGGTAGTGCTCCGGCCAGACCACATGCTTGGTAAACTGAGTGCTAGGATCTCAGGCCTTGTGGTAGGACATGCTTGGTGCGATCTGGTAAATCAGATCGGGGCTACGCTCGGTGCGGCCTGATGAACAGGTCGGAGATACGGATTTGGTCAATTTCGGTAAGCGCTGGTCATGTCTGCGTTGAGAGGGCATGATCCCTCTTCCCCGCCTTCTGGGTGGCCGGGGAGCGGAATGGCCTAACGGCTATTAGCGCCCCGTTAACAAATAAAAGTACGGCATCGGTTGTGTCTCATATATATATATATATATATGTATATATATATTTATTGTCTACACACCTTACGAAATTCAAGTATTTGTCGGCCTACCTGCAGCAGAACGAAGACATATGGTCGAACGAATATTTCCGAAAACACCCGAGTGATTAGCCAATGAGAAACATTGGCGTAGCAATTAAATATATTGGAAGGGGGTGGGCATTAGCCAATGAGAATCAGGGGTGGGGCAAATGGTCAATTAAATATATTTAAAAGGGGGAGTGTAGAGAGTCAGTCGTTGGCTGGTCGCAGTGCTGCGAAGAGCACCAGCAACGTAAAGCAAATGACAAACGAAAAAAAAAACAAAGGATGGTCAAACGAAGGTGAGATAAAAACTCTAGTAATGTATAAATAAATAACAAACAAAATAAACAAAATGGCAGACGGTGGCTGTCACGCCTACCAATATGGCGGACTGCACCGACCATAATGGCAGACAGTGGTTGTAACACCTACCAAGATAGTACACTGCACCTACCAAGATGGCGGAATGGATATGGTTGGAGGGGGTGTGGGGGACTTAGAAAAGTTTTTAAAATGCTTTTTAAAAAACGTTTTTGAAATAATTTTTTAATAATTTTAGTACCATTTTTTTTTTGGAATTATTGGATTTAATTTTTATTTTTAGGTCAATGGTCAAAGATCAGGCCAAGATCACATGGATACAAGATGGCAGCTGGCCGGCGCCTAGCTCCTAGGCCAGATGCCGAATGGCGATGCTCCAGGCTCATCATAATTATACTACTTGTGACGTCTGCTCGTTTCCAAGCCAGATCGCGTAGCGCCGTGTATCGCAGTGCGATGGAGTGCGACGCAATACTGAAGATGAGCGGATGGCGCACTACAGATTCATATGTAATTGTCCTGCTACTATGTTCTGTGACCATGTGTATTACTCATCGGTATCACTACATCTGTAAAGTTTCAGTACCATGCGATGTATCCTTCTGTATGCACTATTTTTATTGTACGGCAGTGTATATTGTAAGTTGCAGTCTTTGCTACAATCCATTCCACTAAATTAATAAATTATGAACAACACATTACAGAATAAAAAACTCTAATTATTAAGTTGTTGTGTATTACGACAAAAAATGACTGCGTGAATAAACAGCTATTCATTTTGCTTTTAAGAATACCGGTTTATTGAATTAGCAAACTCAGGTATTCGTTTTTTTTTTCTTTTCCAATACACAATTGTTTACCGCAGACAAGAAAAATCAATCTTTCTTACCCATACATAGCCCATGTATTTATTATGTAACACTTGTAACTATCATCCTACAGTGAAATATACTCCGTCGGATTAATTTTTATCTTAATTGACCAGGCCATTTATTAGTGGGTATACATAAAATGTATTAGATGGATAGCTGGATCTCTATTTTATTCGCTTTTATTAACTATGATTTTCCCGAATATAATCTGAAACAAAATGAATGCATTGGCTTTCAAACAACTAAACGAGCATATTTGGTATTAATGGTTCGTCTTTCGTGACATCCAGAAAAATTTCACACCCACGCTTCCCAAACTCGCACCACCCCTCCCCTTCCCACCCTCCGGCGGCGCGGTGGTCCAATTAGCAGCCACGCGTCTGGCAGAAGCCATCAATTTCCATACGAGTGGCACATTTGAAACCGAAGTTTCGCATCGTTCACACGGCGGTGACGTCACGCCACGGGGCCACACACACACGCGCGCGCACACACGCGAGGTTCAGGTCGATCAATATCAGGTGGCACAGAGTGTGGGTACGAATCTCCATTTACAGGTGCATTAACGACGCTCTGCGTGGCAGAATACCCCTGCAGTCGTCCTGCGTGGTTTTCGTGCCCAACACTCCGCCTGCCTTTGTGAGGCGACCGCGATGCAAGAGTGCTAACGCCCGCATACATATGCAACACGCTCCACTTCTCCTAGACGAATGAAGAAAAAAATGCCGGCTATTTATTAGTAGGTGAATGCTGCAAAATATTTGAATTGACACCTCGCAGTTTAATCAACTTTCCTACGGAGAGACTTAATTATAATGGCTCGCCAAATACGATTACTTGTTTTGTCTATTTTCAATAAGCGCAAATTTTTAGGGTCATTTGCGTACAACAAATGAAGAATTACGACCGTACGTAACTTTCAGTCCGTGTGTATCATTGTGAGGCATTTGTTGAGGGCTCTAGTATGTTTTAAAGGGCATATACAAAAGGAATGACTACATTAAGATAAAAATATGTTTGAAATACTTTACGTAAATATTTATCCAAGGAGGTCACAAATAAATGGGAATTTGGAATGTAATTTCTGAAGTTCCTTTGCACCCTCGTTTTTCCGGTGTTTCAAATTTGGTCAGCGCCCGTAGTTTCAGTGCACCCTCCAATATTGCTTTGCTTGATACAAAAACCTGCAAACGCATTTTCAGAGCCTAGTTTATTATTATTATTATATAAACTTTAGAATTAACTTCATCAAATCTTCATTTATTTTCGGAATGAAGCGTGTTTTTGCATTTTCAATGATAATTTTTAAGCCGTAAAAGAAATCAAAATATCTACTCCACAACGTTTACTGGCTACAAAATTCACCAACTATGAAATTTTGTTTGATATGCTTTTATTAAGTTTTCTCTGGGGTAATATAGGCGTTAAACATACATGTTTTGTTTCAAAAATTTGTCGATTTGAAAAAATAAGGTTGGTTTATTCATGTCATCATTGAATTTCGTTTTTTGATCAATATTCCTGTGAGTATTTTATTCAAATGATTGTTTTCATTTGTGGTAGGCGTTGCTGTAATCAGTTTTGCAACTGCCATTTTAAAGCAGTAAATTAATGGTGGAGACTTTATGAAGAAGTTAAAAAGCGTTTCGCGATTTAAAATAAAAAAATNATTTTAAAGCAGTAAATTAATGGTGGAGACTTTATGAAGAAGTTAAAAAGCGTTTCGCGATTTAAAATAAAAAAATGTACGTAATGAACGTGTACCTGCGTATCAAAACAAAAGTGGATATTATTTACGACACGGTTCGATTCATTGTCATCGCACATGTGTCGTGTAGCAAAAATCTTTGACGGGTAAACGCGTAGCGTAATGGCGATATTTTATTTCCTGTAGTGTACCCGAGGCCTTCGGTCAATAAGACTTCAGAAGAAAAGAATAATATGAAGTAGCTTATTTTATTTTTCGAAGATATTGGTTTGAAAGGAAACGTATGTTTTCATTTTACGTCGCATGTTTAAAAAATACGTCTGAACTATGTCAGTTGCTTCATAGGTCACTACTTCACCAATATCAAATTAGCATTGTGTGGTTAGTTTACTTTAAATACCTGTAAATTCGCTATACAAAGTGTCCCATGAAATAGTGTCAAGCCGAAGCTGGGAGGAGGTAGATGGCATTAAGATCTATCCGAAATAGCCTCATGTATGTTAAGCTATTGTTGACAGTTTCGGGGCTATAATTTTTTTCTATGTTTTGTGCATGACTTTCTGTTCGACGATAAATGTTGGTATGGTGACATGAATAACTGAGATACGCGCAATATTCGTTTTAGAATTCCTGACTGATAGGCCAATCCGGTGCAACAACATTTGCGTTTATCTGTCTTTGCATGGCGCCGAGAAAAATACAGAAAAACAAAACTGTTTGAAAAGCGTAGTTTTTCCAGAATATTTGATGGCGTTGTAAAAAAAAAAGGTTAACATTAAATGTGTTCCTTACCTACTTAGAAAACTTTATCGTACTATCAGCAGCGTAACCCTGTAAATTTCTTCGCGTTACATCTGCGGTTCGTCCTAAGAATTTGACTCAAAAGTGCAGTACGCGTTGTGAGAGTAGGTGAAAATTTGCCTAAAACAAAATACTAAGCATATAATATAAAATAAAGACTAACAGAAGCAGTTCCTTTAAACGTTCCTCGCTATTATNTGCCCACCCCCTCCAATATATTTAATTGCCCTACCAATTTTTATCATAGGCTAAACTCGGGTGTTTTCGGAAACCTTCGTTAAACCAATTAGTCGGTTCCCCTCCACCCCCTGCCAATATATTTAATTNCAATTTTTATCATAGGCTAAACTCGGGTGTTTTCGGAAACCTTCGTTAAACCAATTAGTCGGTTCCCCTCCACCCCCTGCCAATATATTTAATTGCTCCGCCAATGTTTCTCATTGGCTAATTGCTAGTGCGTTTTCTGAAACATTCGTTCTGACCAATAGGCCTACTTTAATCGCGATGGCAGACTATTTTTTCCTTTAAAATCTCTTTATAAGACGTACTCCTAGCCCCCACGGGAAATCAGTCATTTTTCTCGCCCTCAGAAATGTATGCATGTTCGAGCGGCCATAAAATCCTTTCGGCCATTTTCGCATTTGGAAGGGTGCACTCGCATAGTGCCTTGGACAAACAGGACGAGTTACCATACCTACCGAAAGAATTTCTCCTGGTCTTGTGAAGAATTTCTATGTATGGCAAAGGACGCGTGTCTGACGTCAGCGGGGCCCAGCCTTATGGGCGGCGTGGCGAGCACGGCTTTCAGTGACGAAAAAACCAGGTTATAAAACCGGACTATGATAATGGTACCCACCAATTTTCAGAGATTCTCCGCGTCTCCCTGCCCGTGGGTGGGGCCCTGGCGGTCAGGCATTGGAAAACCCATGAGTGCCTAGGAAAATAAGAGGTAGCACGGGATGATCTGTTTGGCCCATCCGGAGGTACCCTCTGGTGTACGGATCAGGTGAGGTTGGACTCGTGCTGGCAGTGGTTGACTCCGCATGCTGGAGGAGGCTTGGAGAGATTCCCCCGCTTATTGAGGAGCCGGGCGGGCGGTGAGCAGGGAACTGCTCCGGGGACGTCCCCGAGATGACGTCAGGGGTGTGGGTAGTGCTCCGGCCAGACCACATGCTTGGTAAACTGAGTGCTAGGATCTCAGGCCTTGTGGTAGGACATGCTCGGTGCGATCTGGTAAATCAGATCGGGGCTACGCTCGGTGCGGCCTGATGAACAGGTCGGAGATACGGATTTGGTCAATTTCGGTAAGCGCTGGTCATGTCTGCGTTGAGAGGGCATGATCCCTCTTCCCCGCCTTCTGGGTGGCCGGGGAGCGGAATGGCCTAACGGCTATTAGCGCCCCGTTAACAAATAAAAGTACGGCATCGGTTGTGTCTCATATATATATATATATATATGTATATATATATTTATTGTCTACACACCTTACGAAATTCAAGTATTTGTCGGCCTACCTGCAGCAGAACGAAGACATATGGTCGAACGAATATTTCCGAAAACACCCGAGTGATTAGCCAATGAGAAACATTGGCGTAGCAATTAAATATATTGGAAGGGGGTGGGCATTAGCCAATGAGAATCAGGGGTGGGGCAAATGGTCAATTAAATATATTTAAAAGGGGGAGTGTAGAGAGTCAGTCGTTGGCTGGTCGCAGTGCTGCGAAGAGCACCAGCAACGTAAAGCAAATGACAAACGAAAAAAAAAACAAAGGATGGTCAAACGAAGGTGAGATAAAAACTCTAGTAATGTATAAATAAATAACAAACAAAATAAACAAAATGGCAGACGGTGGCTGTCACGCCTACCAATATGGCGGACTGCACCGACCATAATGGCAGACAGTGGTTGTAACACCTACCAAGATAGTACACTGCACCTACCAAGATGGCGGAATGGATATGGTTGGAGGGGGTGTGGGGGACTTAGAAAAGTTTTTAAAATGCTTTTTAAAAAACGTTTTTGAAATAATTTTTTAATAATTTTAGTACCATTTTTTTTTTGGAATTATTGGATTTAATTTTTATTTTTAGGTCAATGGTCAAAGATCAGGCCAAGATCACATGGATACAAGATGGCAGCTGGCCGGCGCCTAGCTCCTAGGCCAGATGCCGAATGGCGATGCTCCAGGCTCATCATAATTATACTACTTGTGACGTCTGCTCGTTTCCAAGCCAGATCGCGTAGCGCCGTGTATCGCAGTGCGATGGAGTGCGACGCAATACTGAAGATGAGCGGATGGCGCACTACAGATTCATATGTAATTGTCCTGCTACTATGTTCTGTGACCATGTGTATTACTCATCGGTATCACTACATCTGTAAAGTTTCAGTACCATGCGATGTATCCTTCTGTATGCACTATTTTTATTGTACGGCAGTGTATATTGTAAGTTGCAGTCTTTGCTACAATCCATTCCACTAAATTAATAAATTATGAACAACACATTACAGAATAAAAAACTCTAATTATTAAGTTGTTGTGTATTACGACAAAAAATGACTGCGTGAATAAACAGCTATTCATTTTGCTTTTAAGAATACCGGTTTATTGAATTAGCAAACTCAGGTATTCGTTTTTTTTTTCTTTTCCAATACACAATTGTTTACCGCAGACAAGAAAAATCAATCTTTCTTACCCATACATAGCCCATGTATTTATTATGTAACACTTGTAACTATCATCCTACAGTGAAATATACTCCGTCGGATTAATTTTTATCTTAATTGACCAGGCCATTTATTAGTGGGTATACATAAAATGTATTAGATGGATAGCTGGATCTCTATTTTATTCGCTTTTATTAACTATGATTTTCCCGAATATAATCTGAAACAAAATGAATGCATTGGCTTTCAAACAACTAAACGAGCATATTTGGTATTAATGGTTCGTCTTTCGTGACATCCAGAAAAATTTCACACCCACGCTTCCCAAACTCGCACCACCCCTCCCCTTCCCACCCTCCGGCGGCGCGGTGGTCCAATTAGCAGCCACGCGTCTGGCAGAAGCCATCAATTTCCATACGAGTGGCACATTTGAAACCGAAGTTTCGCATCGTTCGCACGGCGGTGACGTCACGCCACGGGGCCACACACACACACGCGCGCACACACGCGAGGTTCAGGTCGATCAATATCAGGTGGCACAGAGTGTGGGTACGAATCTCCATTTACAGGTGCATTAACGACGCTCTGCGTGGCAGAATACCCCTGCAGTCGTCCTGCGTGGTTTTCGTGCCCAACACTCCGCCTGCCTTTGTGAGGCGACCGCGATGCAAGAGTGCTAACGCCCGCATACATATGCAACACGCTCCACTTCTCCTAGACGAATGAAGAAAAAAATGCCGGCTATTTATTAGTAGGTGAATGCTGCAAAATATTTGAATTGACACCTCGCAGTTTAATCAACTTTCCTACGGAGAGACTTAATTATAATGGCTCGCCAAATACGATTACTTGTTTTGTCTATTTTCAATAAGCGCAAATTTTTAGGGTCATTTGCGTACAACAAATGAAGAATTACGACCGTACGTAACTTTCAGTCCGTGTGTATCATTGTGAGGCATTTGTTGAGGGCTCTAGTATGTTTTAAAGGGCATATACAAAAGGAATGACTACATTAAGATAAAAATATGTTTGAAATACTTTACGTAAATATTTATCCAAGGAGGTCACAAATAAATGGGAATTTGGAATGTAATTTCTGAAGTTCCTTTGCACCCTCGTTTTTCCGGTGTTTCAAATTTGGTCAGCGCCCGTAGTTTCAGTGCACCCTCCAATATTGCTTTGCTTGATACAAAAACCTGCAAACGCATTTTCAGAGCCTAGTTTATTATTATTATTATATAAACTTTAGAATTAACTTCATCAAATCTTCATTTATTTTCGGAATGAAGCGTGTTTTTGCATTTTCAATGATAATTTTTAAGCCGTAAAAGAAATCAAAATATCTACTCCACAACGTTTACTTGCTACAAAATTCACCAACTATGAAATTTTGTTTGATATGCTTTTATTAAGTTTTCTCTGGGGTAATATAGGCGTTAAACATACATGTTTTGTTTCAAAAATTTGTCGATTTGAAAAAATAAGGTTGGTTTATTCATGTCATCATTGAATTTCGTTTTTTGATCAATATTCCTGTGAGTATTTTATTCAAATGATTGTTTTCATTTGTGGTAGGCGTTGCTGTAATCAGTTTTGCAACTGCCATTTTAAAGCAGTAAATTAATGGTGGAGACTTTATGAAGAAGTTAAAAAGCGTTTCGCGATTTAAAATAAAAAAATGTACGTAATGAACGTGTACCTGCGTATCAAAACAAAAGTGGATATTATTTACGACACGGTTCGATTCATTGTCATCGCACATGTGTCGTGTAGCAAAAATCTTTGACGGGTAAACGCGTAGCGTAATGGCGATATTTTATTTCCTGTAGTGTACCCGAGGCCTTCGGTCAATAAGACTTCAGAAGAAAAGAATAATATGAAGTAGCTTATTTTATTTTTCGAAGATATTGGTTTGAAAGGAAACGTATGTTTTCATTTTACGTCGCATGTTTAAAAAATACGTCTGAACTATGTCAGTTGCTTCATAGGTCACTACTTCACCAATATCAAATTAGCATTGTGTGGTTAGTTTACTTTAAATACCTGTAAATTCGCTATACAAAGTGTCCCATGAAATAGTGTCAAGCCGAAGCTGGGAGGAGGTAGATGACATTAAGATCTATCCGAAATAGCCTCATGTATGTTAAGCTATTGTTGACAGTTTCGGGGCTATANGGAGGTAGATGACATTAAGATCTATCCGAAATAGCCTCATGTATGTTAAGCTATTGTTGACAGTTTCGGGGCTATCATTTTTTTCTATGTTTTGTGCATGACTTTCTGTTCGACGATAAATGTTGGTATGGTGACATGAATAACTGAGATACNTGTTTTGTGCATGACTTTCTGTTCGACGATAAATGTTGGTATGGTGACATGAATAACTGAGATACGCGCAATATTCGTTTTAGAATTCCTGACTGATAGGCCAATCCGGTGCAACAACATTTCCGTTTATCTGTCTTTGCATGGCGCCGAGAAAAATACAGAAAAACAAAACTGTTTGAAAAGCGTAGTTTTTCCAGAATATTTGATGGCGTTGTAAAAAAAAAGGTTAACATTAAATGTGTTCCTTACCTACTTAGAAAACTTTATCGATTTATCAGCAGCGTAACCCTGTAAATTTCTTCGCGTTACATCTACGGTTCGTCCTAAGAATTTGACTCAAAAGTGCAGTACGCGTTGTGAGAGTAGGTGAAAATTTGCTTAAAACAAAATACTAAGCATATAATATAAAATAAAGACTAACAGAAGCAGTTCCTTTAAACGTTCCTCGCTATTATNTAAAACAAAATACTAAGCATATAATATAAAATAAAGACTAACAGAAGCAGTTCCTTTAAACGTTCCTCGCTATTATTTGGATAATTTGTGAATAAGCACGTAATTACCACAATAATCCTGTGTCATGTTGTATTTTTGGCTTCTGCAAGCTTGAAGTTCTCGCTTTTAACTTTATAAGTTAATTGATACTGCTGAATCAAATCTACTGATATTCTCCTTTTCTGCTAACTTCGCTGTAGCAGCGAATAAACGAATGAATCCACGGTAAATGCACAGAGAACTGAAGTCTACGTACTTCCTACAGGTTACGACGTATGTGCGACCAGCTGGGTGACTTCACTGATGCGCATAGTGCGGCAGATAGCCGCGCTTCGTGCGTTCTGCTGCGCCTGAGCGCATGGTTCGAGGCAAGAAGAAGCTCGGAGACAACTGCCGTCTACTGCTCTGTGTCGTAGCTCAGCCGAGACGAGTGCTCAGTTCTTGGAAACACAAGTACAACAGTTAACTGCGTTAAATGTGCCATGATGGATTTTTCGCTCTGGTGAACCAAATCAATACGTCCTCAGATACCATACGTTAGTATACAATATAGAAAATTAACTTATATGTGATATGAAACCACTAAAGCATATGCTACTTTTAATCGCTGTTCAGAAGTTTTCAGGTTGCCTGAGGAATAAACTTACTTCGCTTGAAATTAAATTATATTGCACCAGTAATGTAGGTTTGAAGTACTAAGCAGGTTATACAAAAGTATTTAATGATTAAAATAATATCCCGATACAGTTATATATATGTACATATTACACTATGAACTGTCTGATTCCTGGGTTTATTATTATATATTTCATAATAAATGATCTTCGTACATTCATGCTGTCTTCCACTTACTGGACTTTTATTGGTCGGGGTGCTGTGACTAAATACGGGCCATACATTTGGATCGGTGTCCTTTACCTTATATTTTACGTATTAACTATTGTCATTGAACTGACAAGAAGGATCAAAACATTCAAATTACTTTATTAGGTCTGCTTTCCTATCTGTCTTTTTTTGCAACTACGTATGTCACAGGAATATTTTTCTGGGGACTTGCTGTACGATTCCTGTATGCCTATCGTGTCTTTTTGCATGGCGTTCTTTGAATTATTCAAGCAATGAGGGTAAGTAAATAAATGCTACATTATTATTTACAACAGCCATTCCTACTGTTCCGTCATAAAAAAACTCAAACTCGTCTGTATCGTAATCGTTGTTGTCCAAACTCATTTGCGTGTATCTGAATAAACTGTAATTTTCGTTCGGTTGACAACTAGGTCTGTTGATTTTTGTCTCTATTAATTTGTTATTAATGCCATAATTCTTTCTGCGAATTAATTTATGTATTATTTACATGTATATTAGTTGGCAAAAATTATTCTTGCGTTGTTTTCTGTCTAAAACTTCTATATCATTTTCTGCGTTTCCTTTGTAATTTAACTTCAATCTGCAGTGGCATCTGCCCATAATAATAATTTTTAATTTTTTTTTTTTTTTTTCGCGAAATAGTCTTTGATTTTTTCCCTTTTAATTCAGATCAAGGCAATTGGAAACTTCGAATAATTTCTTAAAACAGTTATAAATTCCATTTAAAATATTTTTTACAGATGATTTATTATGCGCCCCTGATCGCAAGTTGAGAGAGAAATACCGGTCCCTCAAACGCTATCCACCTAACACTACTTTGCCGTTCACGCCAATATTTTATGTATGATACGGGCTGAGAAGTTGCGGAAACAATTGCCATCGAGTTAGTGCAGGCCTTGCACCTCCGCCAAAGTTCCCAGCTGCCGGGTTGTGGTCCAGATTTCCTCCCTGAGGTGAATAATGCATGCACGACTTGACAAGGGCACTAAATACTCAAGGAGTCGCCGGGGTTACTCTACGAGCCCCTAGAATCTTCCTAGGGGACGAAAACTGGAACATGGATGCACGGTTCGAACAAACACGTGGTTCTCGCCATTAAGGCTCGACTCCACCCCTTTTGCAGAAATTATTCTTTTTCGCGTCATGATTTCGGATTCATAGTACGATGTACGATTATAGAACATTTATATTTTACGAGTTGTTTAATAATATTTATGTGCGTTATTTTAATAATTGCCACGAATCCAAAATTTTGACGTGAAAACGAAGAATTTCTGCAAAAGGGGGGAAGCTGAGCCTTAAGGAACCAGCCCACCTAGCGCACCAAATGTTCTTCAAAACGTTTGATATCAAGTTTTTTTTTTTACGTGAATACGTCTTTGAAATTGTACCGACACGTGGGGTGTCAGGACGGAAACTGTGATTAAACGTTTGGAAGGTGATCCATTCTGACACCAGTATGTGATTACGATGCGATCATGACCTTGAGTTGTCGCCGCGCATGCGCGAGGGGAGGGCGGCGTCCCACTGCGACTGGTGGAAATTTCGGGCGTGCTCGAAAATTTTCACGCAGTATATCTCGCAACTCCTATGTGTTAGCGCGCTCATTTTGACGCCAAACGTAAGCTCTCGTCTAGATTCACATGTTTATTTAAGCCACGTAAGCCGACTATCCGTTTCGTTACTTTCATTTCATTCCCATGTCCCAACGTAAATATTACCCACTGACGCATATGTAGTCACGTAAAACCCACAGTTGTGTCCCCGACGCAGCCACACCTCGTGTTTAAGCTCTTTTTTTTCTACTATTAAAGCGTTGTATTTCGAAATGTTTAGATCAGATACATACAAATGAACTCGCGGGACCTGCATTGAAACCTTTATGTAGACCTTAGGATGCCCAACCTGTGATACTCGTACCACAGTGGTACCTGAAGGAAATTCAGGTGGTACTTTACCATGTCCGAAAATTTCAAGGTTTCGTAAGAAAAGTTAAAATTACTTTTTTTCTTTCAAATGTATTGTTTTCACTTCAAATATCTCCGTTTCGCCCCTAAAAAAATTTTTCCCTCGTAACCCCTTAAATTTACACACCTCTGGTATTAAGGTGGTACATCTAGTCTTCATAATGATGCCAAGAGGTACCCAGTGAAGTTATAAAAAGATTGGGGACCGCTGCTGTAGACTTTCCACCTTTAAAATGACAGGGTCGCCACTTGAAATCCAATAGATATACGCAACACGACCGGGACAATGCACGCCAGTTCAGAGTCCTGCGCATTGCGGCGAAGAAGCGCTTGATGCACACGACAGTGTCGTCCTTATGGCTCCCGCGCTTCTCGGCCTCAGATGCGGTGAACAGCTCCAGGTAGGCGGACCCCTTAATGGCGCCACCGAGTGCAAGGATAGGGTTTAGCGTGTTAAATGATTTTAAGGCATGTTCCGGCCACCTTTCACGATATCGCTTTCAAACAAAGATCGCTTTGTGCCCTTTGCTACAAGAGAGCAAGAAGGAGTCAATTAAGTGAGCGAACGCCGATGAAACGAGGCGAGTACAGAGCAGTGCCGGAATGAAGGGGCGGAGGAAACGGGGGATATCCCCGAGAAAACCCGCTTACCAGCGGAACGTCCGGCACGATTCCCAAATGCGAAAATCCGGGTAGCGACCGCGCCGGGAATCGAACCCGGTTTGCCTAGGTGGGAGACGACTAGTCCAACCACTATACCACAGTGGTTAGAGTAGTAAATTAATAATAATTTTGGTTTTTGTTGAATCTATACATTTTTATCTACCCGCATTTTTTTTTTCAGAGTTTTAAATATTTTACAAAAAATATTCGTATCAATGTGGCTCGAGCAAAGACGGGCAAAGTGTATTTTATTTTAAAGCGATATCGTGAAAAGCAGCTTAGCCACGCCTAAAATCGTTTTAACATGTAAAGCCCTATCCTTTAGCTTGGCCGGTCCAGCACTAGGCAGCCGAGTTATGACGGGAGAAANNGGGGGGGGGGTAGCTGACACTCGGTGCAGTCAGCTACGTTATCCAGGAATCATAGCCGTAGTTTCCGTCCGTCCTAGAGAAGAGGTTAGGTGAGACCAAGTGTAAGTGGCAAAGCGACAAAATTCAGTAGTAGCAGTAAACAGGAGTACCCCCAAAAAAAAACCACATGGCAACGTCCGCCACGTTTGCGAATCGCCGTGGTGTGAGGCCGAAATGCTTATCGCATAGCCACCAAGTCCATGGTTTTATGTTCTTGGATATCGTTCCGCAATTTCAAAAGCATCACCAAATAGGCCTACTCAGCAAATACACCTGATACAGAAGAGTGTGTTTCATAACTGTTTTGAAATACCAAAATATAAATATAAATATACGACTTTTTTTTTTGTATGTTGGTAGTAAGGTGTATGAACTTGTGGTGAAATATGGCTCATGTATGTGTCGTGCAGCACGTTTGGCACCAAATTATCAACTCGCGACTTAACAACTGTTGACATTAAACAACTCAAACGTTGTTAAGTCTGAACCTTAATTGTTAGGGTTTGTCACTATGTTACAATAAAAATCCATCACAGACCCATTATACGACCTTTAATTTAATACCGCATCATTACATTTCCACTACTACATCTTCCACATCACTTCCATACAACATCGAGTCATAGAACGTAGTACTCTCTAGCAGAGTAATAATGTGTTCCAGTAAAAACCGATCATCGTCATATTCTGCCTTCCTAATTGGCCGAGAGCTGTTTGGTGTCTCATTAACATCACCATACGCCTTCTGTAAAACTAAAAAGATTAGAAAAAATACATTAATATTCATGCATTTCGCATGAATAATATCGTAAACATTAGCTCTCTTACTGCTAATATTACCGTGTCGATTTTCTACTCTTTACTTATCTACCGTTCCGCGACATCTCTCGGAATGTATACGAAACAACACATTTATAATAGAAACATCGTAAGTAGCAGCTGTGTATTCAAAACTTAAAATGTCTATTTAAGATCGTACTTCTTTCGGGGAACTTACAAATGTACATGCACATGCAAACTATCTTAAGGACCGACCACATTTCAACACACGTACGTTATTAAAGATTCACAGTAGCCTTACCTGCAGTTTACAAACGTTTGCGATTATAGCGTTTCCATTGTTATGGATTCCTCCGTCTCTTTCGTCCACTAGATGGTGTTTCCACTTCACGTATTCGTGACGGTGATTCATACCGCCCACGCTGTTCTTGTGTTGATGGGGAGGGCTCATTTTCGTGTACCGAAACACCTCGCCATGGAGCTGCTGTCGAAGGTTCATCATCATTCGTGGTTGCATTCTTCTCTGCTCCAAAACGCCCGTTATCTGCCATACATAATCAGGGCCGGATTTACCACTAGGCCCACTAAGCCCCGGCCTAGGGGCGCACAATGCCAAGGGGTGCACCCTAAAAAAATATATATATTTGTTTAATTTTAAAATGTTAATAATGTATAATGCATACATGTATTTATGNGGTGCACCCTAAAAAAATATATATATTTGTTTAATTTTAAAATGTTAATAATGTATAATACATACATGTATTTATGTGTTTATAGTTATCAAAGAGATTAAACTTATTATTAATACCTTGTTGGGCTATTTCATTTACTTAATACACCCAAAATACAAAAATTTGATTCTCAAATTTTTTTCATAAGTGATGTTATTATGCGATAAAATTAAAATCGTCATCGTAAAGATTATTTTCTTGGGGAATATTGCCGGACCGAACGCCCCTCCCCCCTCCCCCTTGACCCATGCTATGAAGAAGAGGGGGCGGCAAAAACTCTTGGGCCTAGGAGCGTCCAAACTTTAAATCCGGCCCTGTACTTAATGATCCAGAATCGCTTTGTGATGATTGTGTGCCATCACTAGGTTTATATTCGACACCACTATCCTCGAAAAGATATTCACTTGAGGAGCTGTCTTCCGAATCACTATCCTCGCCCGCCATTTTTCAATCTGCAGTGAAGCCAGGTGCTGCAAGCCGGGTGACAGCAGCGCCGCTAAATTAACGCGGGCAAAGCTTGACTTGCCAACATTTGCCCTGAAAAATATGACCACCGTTCAATATCTCAGGGTCATAATTTGATTGACTTACATTTTCTGAACAGATTACCGAATTCAGCCATCATAGTACTACTGGTCTTCAGGATGTAAAATATGTGCCTACCCGGATTTCCCGAAAACCTTTACTTGGCAAATTTTGATTTTGAGTGCCTCAATTATTTAAACCAGGAAATTGTGGTTTTTTTTTTCATGATGATGATGTAAGCCAATAATTGTACGAAGTATACTGTAGAGCTTACCTATATGGATGTACCTTCTCCCACTGTTGGAAAATTACATGTAAAACAGGTTGCTACTGTGGAAAGATCTTCAGCAAAAACTGCCATGCTCGGCGGCATGAGAGATCCGTCTGTACGAAGAGTCCTTTTCGCGCGATGAAGCATTACGACAATGGACACATGTTGTTTATGCAATGTGATATATTGAGGAACCGCATCAAGAACTACAAGGATTCGTCTTTTGAGAGCCAGTAAATGANTTGTTTATGCAATGTGATATATTGAGGAACCGCATCAAGAACTACAAGGATTCGTCTTTTGAGAGCCAGTAAATGATGTCGTCAATACCCCCTGCTGCATCGATGGATACTGATTCCACAGACAATTATGACGAGACAGTTAATGCCAATGACGGAATAAGAATCTTACGAGGTTTGGTAGAGTCAGTATGTGTGGAATGTACACTAGTAAGACGTTCGCGTGAAGTCAAAGAACTTCATAATGAACAGTTGTCGGCTCTAAATACTGATGGTGACTGTGCGAGTCCTACAAAGAAAAATTAAACTTGATATTGAGGATGAAACAGGAGGTGAAGACGATCTCGAAGACAGCATTGATGAAAATAAAGGTGAAGACAATTCTAGTGCTGACGACAATGGCGATTTTCTCGATGCACTGGCACAGCCCTCGACTACATTTGCTGCAACGAGTGACATGAAGAAGACAGAAGGTGCTGAGAATACTGGCTACCTATTTCCCGAAAACCCGAATGAACTTGTTGATAGATTTAGACATATGATTGACCTGCAAAAACACAGGGATCTCTCACACATTGTTGAGATATCTTCAATCATTAGCGAACTAAAGGGGATGGGTTAGTTCGCATGGTGTGATGACCTGTTTTCTTCTGAAATTTTAATTACAAATTAGTAAACACTTTTAGTAGTAATTGTGTTTTAATATTTTTGTGCTGTATCATTTCATCCCTCATACTTTTAAAGTGGTTCTATGAGGACACGTTTACTGAAGTACATATCTACACACAGNCTGTATCATTTCATCCCTCATACTTTTAAAGTGGTTCTATGAGGACACGTTTACTGAAGTACATATCTACACACAGATAATTAATAAAGTTTTTAAGCATGAAAATGCACAGGTTTTGAACTGCATACAAAATGTTAATGCAGTCGGCAAGTACAAGTGTGTGGAGACAGTTTACGAAATAATGTTTTTTTTTATGTATGGATGGGGAACAGACGATACCCATATGGACTGATCATGGATTGATGATTGATTGAAATATTGGACGAAAGATTATTGGAATGATTGAAACATTGAGGGAAATATTGTGAGATTGATGGAAGTATTGCTTGAGTAATCGAAAGATTGATGGAAAAAATTTAAAGATTTAACAAAAGATTGTAGGACTGATGAAAAAATTTCTAAAGATTGATGGAAAAATTGCTGAGNCTGTATCATTTCATCCCTCATACTTTTAAAGTGGTTCTATGAGGACACGTTTACTGAAGTACATATCTACACACAAATAATTAATAAAGTTTTTAAGCATGAAAATGCACAGGTTTTGAACTGCATACAAATTGTTAATGCAGTCGGCAAGTACAAGTGTGTGGAGACAGTTTACGAAATAATGTTTTTTTTATGTATGGATGGGGAACAGACGATACCCATATGGACTGATCATGGATTGATGATTGATTGAAATATTGGACGAAAGATTATTGGAATGATTGAAACATTGAGGGAAATATTGTGAGACTGATGGAAGGATTGCTTGAGTAATCGAAAGATTGATGAAAAAAATTTAAAGATTTAACAAAAGATTGTAGGACTGATGAAAAAATTTCTAAAGATTGATGGAAAAATTGCTGAGGAGGAGGAGGATTGCGAAGGATTGTGAATGATTACGAAAGATTGCGAAGGATTGTAAAAGATGACACATGGCACATACAGTTAGTAGAGAACTTCGCTGCCACAATCCCCCTTCCCTGCCATATTATCCTCCCAGCGAGCGCCTACATGTTGGCACACATCGCAGGACACGTGGACAGCCAGGATAGGTCAACCCAGAGGACGGATACTTAGTTACACATGTCGCTGCAGCGCGGGACCTCTCCTCCTCCTAGCAAATTTACACGCCAGAGAAAACGGCTGACAAGCTTGGAAGTGGTGCCATGAGCACTCCTTCCGCCCCCCTTAGCAAACTGCGGGGAATATAGGACACGCACCGCGGAAGGAGAGCTGACAGGTTAAGCTTTAGAGGGCAGGTCACCCCCCTCCCACCACCACCATCAAGAACCATGGTGCATNCCCCCCCCCTTAGCAAACTGCGGGGAATATAGGACAAGCACCGCAGAAGGAGAGCTGACAGGTTAAGCTTTAGAGGGCAGGTCACCCCCCTCCCACCTCCACCATCAAGAACCATGGTGCATATATGAAGTATTCTTTGTACTGTGCCTTCCTCCTCCCTCTCCCAACAAGGGAAACACGTGTAGGAATCTAGGGAGGGCACTCAGATCGTTTAAAAGACATTTTCGAGACAAGGAGTGGGTCAGTGATATCGGGTCAGTCGGTCAGTCATATCGGGGCAGTCGGAAGCTGCGATACTCAGCGCCAGGAGAATCAGTTTCGTCAACCAGTCAGATAAAATCGCGAGCCGAGAAAGGACGTGAGTGCAGCCATTAACCGAGGCCGGGGAGATCGGACCCCAGCCGCGTCAGTTCGCGGAGACAGTCAGTCAGTGAAACCCCGTTGTTGGGAATCGATAAGCGGCAGGTGACGCGGCGTTCGGTACCGCCACACCGGGATGCGCAGGTAGTCAGGATCGGGAGCTGGAACGTGGAAGTCAGCCAAACGAGAATCCCAACATTAAGGAGTCAGTCATATCTCCGCACCGAGAGAGTGATTCGGTCAACCGAGAGACTGGGGTTCGGGCCCCTGCAGAATCAGTTAAAAGGTTACCAGAGTTACATCGGACGAGTAGTATCACCACACCGGGACGCGAGTCAGTCAGTCAAGTCACCAGTCAGTCAGTTCAGTCAGTTACAATAATGCATCGAGAAGGCGGAGTTGAGTGGTGAGCTGCAACGAGGAGTGCCACGTCGAGCGAGTGGGAGTAGTTCAGTGCAACCCCATGCCAAGGTCCAGGGTGGGGGCCCGCCAGGTGTCCCTCGCCAGGATGTGGTAGGGAAGTAAGCAGTCAGTTACAACCCTACACCGAGAACGGAGAGAGTGGTGATCTTCAACGAGAAGCACCACATCGAGAGGAAGCCAGCTGAGTGCAACACACCAACAACAGCCAGTCCGAGAGCATGCAACAGGGCCACCCAAGTAACAGGGGCCACCCTACTCACCAGATCTCAACTACTGCCGGAACCACTACCCCACAACAAGTACAGATAAGTAACAACATCGTCACTCAGGGACGTGTCCTGTCACCTAATGCCCCCACAGCATCGGAAACGTAGCCAGAACATTGTAATCAGCCCCTTCAGGCCAAGAACTCGCAGGGTCAAAACGTATTAGTAAATTCCCGGCACAAGGTGCCAGGAAGGTATGTATAAACTCCCGGAAAAGTTCAGGGAATGTATGAATGAATTCCCGTTAAATAAACCAGTTCAAAATCAAGTCGTGATGAAGTCATTGTTTGATACCCTCAACCTTCAAGGCACCTTATAGTCTGTGCCATCTAACATTAACTNCCCAAGTAACAGGGGCCACCCTACTCACCAGATCTCAACTACTGCCGGAACCACTACCCCACAACAAGTACAGATGAGTAACAACATCGTCACTCAGGGATGTGTCCTGTCACCTAATGCCCCCACAGCATCGGAAACGTAGCCAGAACATTNAGTAACAACATCGTCACTCAGGGATGTGTCCTGTCACCTAATGCCCCCACAGCATCGGAAACGTAGCCAGAACATTGTAATCAGCCCCTTCAGGCCAATAACTCGCAGGGTCAAAACGTATTAGTAAATTCCCGGCACAAGGTGCCAGGAAGGTATGTATAAACTCCCGGAAAAGTTCAGGGAATGTATGAATGAATTCCCGTTAAATAAACCAGTTCAAAATCAAGTCGTGATGAAGTCATTGTTTGATACCCTTANCCGTTAAATAAACCAGTTCAAAATCAAGTCGTGATGAAGTCATTGTTTGATACCCTCAACCTTCAAGGCACCTTATAGTCTGTGCCATCTAACATTAACTGAGGACCCTAGTACCCCACAGGTGGGGAATAGCGTCAAAAATTACGAAAGATTGCAAACGATTGATGGAATGTTTACGAAAGATTGCGAACGATTGATGGAAATATTACGAAAGATTGCGAACGATTGATGATAATATAATGAAAGATAAATGGCAAGATTGCAAAAGATTGATGGAAAGATTGCTGAGGAGGAGATTAGCGAAAGATTGCGAAGGATTGGTGGAAAAATTGTGAAATATTGCTAAAAATTGCTTAAGATTGATGGAATGATTAGACAAAAGATTGATGTGAAGATTGGAACATTTAAAGAAAGATAAGAATATTGATGGAATTATTGCAAAAGATTAATGGAAAGATTCCTACATATTGATGAAAAGATTGCGGGGTAGGAGGAGAATTGCAAATTATTGCGAAAGATTGATGGGAAAATTGGAACATTGAGGGAAAGATGGGAAGATTTATGGAAAGATTCAGAAAGATTGTGAAAGATTAACGGACAGATTGGAAGATTTATGGAATGTTTGCGAAAAAATTGATGGAAAGATTGAAAGATTGANATTTATGGAAAGATTCAGAAAGATTGTGAAAGATTAACGGACAGATTGGAAGATTTATGGAATGTTTGCGAAAAAAATTGATGGAATGATTGAAAGATTTATCTAAATATTGCGAAATATTGATCGAAATATTGCAAAATATTGATGGAAAGATTGCTAAAGATTGATGAAATGATTGCTAAAGATTGATGGAATGATTGCTGAGGAGGAGAATAATTGTGAAAGATTGCGAAATATTGCGAAATATTTTGAAAGATTGATGAAATGATTGGATGATTGAGAGATTGATGTTTAAGAAGACTGTGGAAGATAAGACTGTTTTCACCCTTGTACATCTCATGTCTCGAGGGACTAGCACTATTGGTATTTCAATTAATGCCAAGTATGTCTATAAAAGGTGTTTTTAGATGCTGATCCATGCAATGATTATAACTTTACTTGGGCAGGTGGTTGCTACTCGTACGAAGGGCTTGGTAGGGTATTGGGTCTTGGGTTTAGAGTCTTGATTCATAAGTCAAAATGTCAAGGGTTTTTGGGAATTAGTTGGAATTTGTTTGGAATTTTTGTAATGTTTTGGGAATGTTTTTTGTTCAAGGTCATTCGTAAACTGGGCCAAGGTCAAAGATCAAGGTCAAGGCCGCCGACATCCAACATGGCTGACGAGGTGGACGCCGGCAGACCTGGTGAGGGTCGGTAATTTCGAGAGCTTAGTTGATCCACCATTCATCGAACCCCAAATCCCCTACATGTACACCTTTAAATTTTTTAATTCTATTGTTTATAAATTTTTTTGGGATGTTTTATAATTTTTTGAGATTTTTTAATTATTTTGGGTTCAAGGTAATTTAAGGTAACGGGTACAGGGTGAAGGTCAAGGTCGCGGGTTAACGTCAAAGGTCACCTGGATCCATGATGGCGGTCGGGTTACGTCACAACATGGCGGCCGGCGCCTGGCTTCTATCCCAGATCCTGTTGCGCCCGAACGCAGATAATTATTCCTCCTACTATTCAGTAGTAGATACATTCTCTGTAGTAAATACAGAGAATGCAGTTCATTACCCAGTGGAATTTTTGAACAATCTAAATCCACCAGGTCTCCCATACCATAGGCTTAACACTGCATGTGGGCACACCTCCTAATGTTGCTCAGAAATTTGAAGCCACCGAAACTCTGCAATGGCACTTGGCTGCAAGTCAAAGCACTACATCGCAATGGAGTCAGGACCACTATTTTAACTGGATCGACTCAAGGAGAAACAGTGTTTGTGCCACGTATTCCATTTATTCCTAATGACCTCCTTTTTGAACTCAAGAGGTTGCAGTTTCCCCTCAAAGTGTGCTTCGCGATGACGATAAATAAGTCGCAGGGGCAAACACTCAAATTCGCAGGAGTTGACTTGATGCAGGACTGTTTCTCCCACGGTCAGTTTTACGTGACGTTCTCGCGTATAAGCTCACCTCTCAGACTNTTGACTTGATGCAGGACTGTTTCTCCCACGGTCAGTTTTACGTGACGTTCTCGCGTATAAGCTCACCTCTCAGACTGTTTGTTTTGGTGCGACCCTCTAAAACGGTAAAGAAAATTGTTTACGAAGAATTACTGTAAAAAGTTTAACGTACATGTTGACACGACCGATTACGAATAACTCCAAACTTAACAGTCACAAATCTCTTATTTTTGTACTTGCATTTAATTAAAATTTATATTTTATAATATGTATTCTATTTTGAAGATATACCTACAATTTAAAAAAAACATTGTAACGAAAAACACGAATTCCACGCAGACAAAGTCGCGCGCAAAAGCTAGTATTCCATAAAATANTTGACTTGATGCAGGACTGTTTCTCCCACGGTCAGTTTTATGTGACGTTCTCGCGTATAAGCTCACCTCTCAGACGGTTTGTTTTGGTGCGACCCTCTAAAACGGTAAAGAAAATTGTTTACGAAGAATTACTGTAAAAAGTTTAACGTACATGTTGACACGACCGATTACGAATAACTCCAAACTTAACAGTCACAAATCTCTTATTTTTGTACTTGCATTTAATTAAAATTTGTATTTTATAATATGTATTCTATTTTAAAGATATACTTACAATTTAAAAAAAAACATTGTAACGAAAAACACGAATTCCACGCAGACAAAGTCGCGCGCAAAAGCTAGTATTCCATAAAATANAAAAAAAACATTGTAACGAAAAACACGAATTCCACGCAGACAAAGTCGCGCGCAAAAGCTAGTATTCCATAAAATAGATATGAGCTAAGCTCTTTTATTATGGCGTAGCTGTACTCGCGTTGTTGCAGCTTTATGTGCAGCAGCGAGTACAAGACTTTCTGATGCAACCATAGAAATGCCTTAACCACCGCTATATTGACGGTCATCGTGACTTGAAAGGAAGCCTTCTGCAAACAACATTTCTCCGTCTGATAAATCGATGATTTTTTCATTACAAGAAAAGGAAATTGTTGACTACCAAAATTTCTCTGATCGACGCCTGTCTGTCGTTCTTTTCACTGGTAAACAGAAACGCAGAAACTCCTTTTATGGCGAGCACGCAAACACAAGCTGTGCGATTTCTGTCTCACTCACAGCTTCGTCCCCTCCCCGCCGCCCAACCCTTTTTTTNTTTTTTTTTTTTTTTTTATGGCTTCCACGGCTTTTCGTATGCACGAAGAAAATACCGCACATTTACACAACCCTCATAAAACAACTACGAAGAAATGGCCTTTAATATATATATATATATTACACGGGGCCTTGGCTTACTTAAGATTCGTACCCAGAACCTCGTGGACAAAATGAAATGTGTTGGAGATGTATTTTATAAATATACCACACCCAAACATCAGAACAATTAAAGAAGTTGTTCATAATAGAGAATGAACACTATTTTAATTTAATACCACAATCTTTATTTAACACGGCGTTCATTTGTAAACTGTCTTAACCACGATTTTCTTTTAAATTCGGCTCGTGCTTTGCAGCCGAGATGAGACTGCCCATTTCAGAAGTGAAATTGGTCTCCATGCCAGAGTTTTGGTCTATTTCTTAAAGTCCTTAAGAAAGTTTCCGTACAATAATTCTACTGTGCTCTGATCGGCCTGAACACGACACTGCTTTAACTGGTATATATTATTTACCACGCCCAGGGTGGCAATTTTTTGTCAGCTTCGTCATACAGTACCACGCAGTTTTTAAAGTTCTTCTACATTACACGTTATTTTGGTAACTGGTGGTTTGTTAAATACATGACTATTTTCACTGCCACCGATTTATTTATTAGTTTTTAATTTATAGAGATGGCAGCAGTGGAAAAGCTTATCAAGGGCGGAATATATTAAAAACAAATAGTAATATTTTTTTCATATGGGTGGGAGTTTTTGCATTTTTCATTATTTTTAAAATGGAAACGTGACCAAAGTAATTAGCACGTAAATCAGCCGACCACATCGTATTTAGAAGAAAAAAGAGGTTGTGTTTTAGCAAGCGAGGACAAGAAGTTTTTATCGAAATATATAACTATAATGTATTCCATTACTCAGTGCACATCGTTAAGTAACAGGATCTCAGATAGGTAGCTCAATAAATGGGGAGTGCATTTTCAAAACGTCGATGCCAAACAATTAGAATTTTAAAAAATTATTTTCGGTGAACAAATTATATTGAAGGAATTAAATACGACTACGCAATTTACAGGTAGATAACAAAAAAGAAAAAAAATAATAATTACACCTCAATTCAGCTAAAAGCATATCATCCATAGCATATACATAAGAGATACACGCCATGGNGTAAATAGTAATATTTTTTTCATATGGGTGGGAGTTTTTGCATTTTTCATTATTTTTAAAATGGAAACGTGACCAAAGTAATTAGCACGTAAATCAGCCGACCACATCGTATTTAGAAGAAAAAAGAGGTTGTGTTTTAGCAAGCGAGGACAAGAAGTTTTTATCGAAATATATAACTATAATGTATTCCATTACTCAGTGCACCTCGTTAAGTAACAGGATCTCAGATAGGTAGCTCAATAAATGGGGAGTGCATTTTCAAAACGTCGATGCCAAACAATTAGAATTTTAAAAAATTATTTTCGGTAAACAAATGATATTGAAGGAATTAAATACGACTACGCAATTTACAGGTAGATAACAAAAAAGAAAAAAATAATAATTACACCTCAATTCAGCTAAAAGCATATCATCCATAGCATATACATAAGAGATACACGCCATGGCTGGTGATATCAAAACAAGAGTGTATGCATATTGTGTACGCTATTGCTTTACAGTTCAAACTGCTCTGTCCTAACGTGTATACTTTATGTTGTTTGTAATTATTGATTTCAATCTTTTGGGGTCGCAGGTACCTAAATTAGTGCTGATGGGAAGAAATAATATTTCAAGCACAGTGACCATGACCTNATGTCATAACGTGTATACTTTATGTTGTTTGTAATTGTTGATTTCAATCTTTTGGGGTCGCAGGTACCTAAATTAGTGCTGATGGGAAGAAATAATATTTCAAGCACAGTGGCCATGACCTCTGGGGGTGGTTTCGAACAAATTCAGAATTATATACATAAAATATGCCCCCAATGGATAAATATCATGGAATTTCTGCTACCTTTCATTCGCAGATATCTGAGATACCGGAGATGGACAAGATAATATGAACACCATGCAATATAATACATTTTATTGCATGTTGGAAACACTNACCATGACCTCTGGGGGTGGTTTCGAACAAATTCAGAATTATATACATAAGATATGCCACCAATGGATAAATATCATGGAATTTCTGCTACCTTTCATTCGCAGACATCTGAGATACCGGAGATGGACAAGATAATATGAACACCATGCAATATAATACATTTTATTGCATGTTGGAAACACTGCTTCGGTGTAAATAATGCGACGCGTATGTATTGCACAGTTTAGTGCCAAGTCGTGTAGGTTATATTTCAGTGTATTATACGCCTTGTTCTACGACGGTTAAAACAAGCGATCGGTGAAATGTGTGATCTCTCAGACTTCGAAAGAGGGCAAATCGTTGGTNGCGCGTATGTATTGCACAGTTTAGTGCCAAGTCGTGTAGGTTATATTTCAGTGTATTATACGCCTTGTTCTACGACGGTTAAAACAAGCGATCGGTGAAATGTGTGATCTCTCAGACTTCTAAAGAGGGCAAATCGTTGGTGCTCGGTTAGTGGGAGCGTCTGTGACGTAAACAGCTGAATTGTTTAACGTTTCACGAGCGACAGTATCCACGGTAATGACAGCATACACAAAACATGGTAAAACATCATCGGCAAAGAGGAATAGTGGGCAAAACCCAAAGTTAACTCACAGAGACCGACGAACATTAAAAGGAATTGTGGCCAGACAACATAAAACTACTGTGGCAAAAGTGACAGCAGAACTCAACACTTACTTGAGTAATACTGTTTCAACAAAAACAGTACCGGTGGAGCTCCACAAAACTAACATTCATTGAAGGGCTGCAATTGCGAAATCCTTTATAACAGAAGCCAACGCTACGCTGCGAAATAAGTGGTGCCACGATCATAAAACCTGGACACTTGATGTTTGGAAGAATGTGGTATGGTCCGATGAATCATCGTTTGCATTGTTTCCTACAAACTGCCGGGTTTATGTATGGAGTAGCCCAAAAGAAGACTACTATCCGGACTGCCTGCTTCCTACAGTCAAGCATGGGGGAGGTTCCGTTATAATTTGGGCGGCTATATCGTGGTATTCAGCTGGTCCTCTCATTCACATTACTGCGAATGAATATCTCGACATCCTCAATGATGAAGTTCTTACTATGACTAGCATATTGCTGCCAAACACTGCTATATTCCAAGGTGATAATGCACCCATACACACAGCCAAAAAGGTTCAGACTTAGTTTGAGGAGCATCAGAATATCATCAAACAATCGCCAGACCTCAACATAGTTAAACCGTTATGGGGACTTTTAGAGTACAGAGTGAAGAGCAGATTTCCATCTTCAACATCATTGAAGCAATTGGCGGATGTTTTGGTACAAGAATGGGACAACATACCGTTGGAAACTATTCAGACACTCCACGAATCTATTCCGCGAAGAATTGCAGCTGTTCTAAAAGCAAATGGTGGCCCAACATCTTATTAATAAATAAATATTGTGTATATGTCAGGTGTTCATTTTATTTTGTCCATCCCCTGTAACTTTATAATTATATATATTTACTTATTTAAAGTAACAAACGCATACAAAACTATATCAAACTATAAATAATAATAATGAAACATGTTATATAACAAATATGTTAACTATAATTCAACACAAAATTTAAAAATAAGATTTTCTATAGCAATTTTTCAGATAAATACAGGCTGAGTATAAAAGAATACCCGTACTTTGAAGGTATATAATATTAAAACCAAACAACCTACAGCCTTGGTGGACCAACCAAAAGAACTGTGGAACTGTGAAATTTGTTTGCCATATCTTCATAAATGTTCAATGTGACCACCACGAGCGGCCCGAACGACATCTACGCGGTAATCAAACTCGTTCCACACTCTTGTCAGAATGTCCGGTGTTATGGTTTAGATGGCGTCCGTAATTCTCGTTTTGAGGTCGTCGATGTTAGCCGGCAACGGTGGATGAAATACTTAAACCTTTATGTACCCCCACAGAAAAAAATCGCACTGGGTAAGATCCGGGCTTCTTGGGGGACAGTGATGAAGAGCCTGGTCACCAGCTGCTCCTCGACCAATCTAGCATTGTGGCAACGTCTCGTTCAGGTATCCGCGAACAGCTAGGTGCCAATGGGGTGGCGCACGATCCTGCTGGAAAATGAAGTCCCCTGCCACCTCTTCTAACTGAGGAAACAACCACTCTGTAAGAATGTCCAAATAAAGGATTCCACAAACAGTGGGCAAGTGAAAAAAGAAAGGACCGAAAACAGTGTCTTTGGATACATACATCTGTAACACAGCCAAAGTTGTGCTATTTTTATTTGTTAAAGGAGTTCTCTTAGCCGTTAGGCCATTCCGCTCCCCGGCCTCCCAGTAGGCGGGGAAGAGGGATCACGCCCTCTCTATGCAGACATGACCAGCACTTACCGAAATTGACCAAATCCGTAGCTCCGACCTGTTCATCAGGCCGCACCGAGCGTAGCNTTCTCTTAGCCGTTAGGCCATTCCGCTCCCCGGCCTCCCAGTAGGCGGGGAAGAGGGATCACGCTCTCTCTACGCAGACATGACCAGCGCTTACCGAAATTGACCAAATCCGTAGCTCCGACCTGTTCATCAGGCCGCACCGAGCGTAGCCCTGATCTGATTTACCAGATCGCACCAAACATGTCCTACCACAAGGACTGAGATCCTAGCACTCAGTTTACCAAGCGTGTGGTCTGGCCGGAGCACTACCCACGCCCCTGATGTCATCTCGGGGACGCCCCCGGAGCAGTGCCCTGCTTACCGCACGGCTCTTCAGCAGGAGGGGGAATCTCTCCAAGACTCCTCCAGCATGCTGAGTCAACCACTGCCAGCACGAGTCCAACCTCACCTGATCCATACAACAGAGAGAACCTCAGTATGAGCCAAACAGATCATCTCGTGCTACCTCTTATTTTCCATGGCACTCGCGGGTTTTCCAATGCCTGAACGCCAGGACCCCACCCACGGGCAGGGAGACGCAGACAATCTCTGAAAATTGGTGGGTACCGCCATCCTAGTCCGATTTTATACCCTGGTTTTTTGTCACTGAAAGCAGTGCTCGCCACACTGCCCATAAGGCTGGGCCCCGCTGGCGTCAGACACGCGTCGTTTGCCATACATAGAATTTCTTCACAGGGAAATTTCTATCTTGGGCTCCAATGGCCTGAATGCCAAGAGGTCCAACACCCCGCCAAGTGGTCGGGCCTTGGTACTAACTATTGGCCCAAGCCATCCCTGCAGATACCCCTATACAGCAGCTAGGAAGCTGATGCCCTTAGGTTACGGGCGGCAGAACCCAATTCGTTTAAATAGGGGTGGCACAAGAAGCCTTGGGTAGCCATGGATGTTGAGAGGCTATAAGAGATGCATCACCCATCCTTTCCGGAAATCGGTACGAAGACTGGACTTGGTTACTATAGCATAGTACTGCCACACATCCTCAAGGGCCCAGCCTTCTTCCTCCCACTGGAGTGACGGTATCATCCTTTGGATACAGCACAAAACACATTCACTTTGGGGGAAGCGCGCTCACGTACGGTGGTTTTATGTGGAGGTTTCTAAACCCATATCCGCACGTTGTGCCTGTTCACCTTACAATTTGTATGGAACATCGTTTCATCGCTAAAAACCAGCATAGGCATGAAGGCACCGTCTACCTCATTATGAACACATAAAGGCATAAAGGAAACATCAGATCGTCCCCTTCAAATTGGCGTGTTGAATGCGAGCTCGATACCCTCTCACCACCTCAAACCAAGAGTTACGAACGCTATCCAAACCGTAACACCGGACATGCGGACAAGATCGTGGGACGAGTTTGATTATTGTGTAGATGTCGTTTGGGCCGCTCATGGTGGTCACATTGAACGTTTATGAATGTATCGAAAATAAACTTCACGTTTCCGTGGTTCATTTGATTGGTCAATCAAGGTTGTAGGTTGTTTGGTTTTGATATTATTGACCTTCAAAATTGGTGTATTCTTTTATACTCATTCTGTATAATATGCTCAGACAAATGGATAAAAATAATAATTGACGGGAACCGCGCATTCACGAGCTCCTTTGTGCCCACTCTGACTGCCGCAGTCGTGTCCACTACACCAAACACACCACACCGGCGGGCTTGTGAGCACGAGTGAGATTGTTCATAATTGCAGCAGTGCTCATAATAGCATCAGTGTATTCAATCAGGGCATCTAATTGTATTCAGTGTTATTAATTGTATCATTGTATGTAATTGATATCATACTTGTCATCATGAAAGACAGTCGACACAGCCACAGCCAGGGACATTTGACATTATACACTTGGCAATACTGTGGCTGGTACGATGGAAACATTTAGGATTAATGTAATCATTTTTATTGTGTATTTGTATAAGGAAAAATTATGTTGTCTTAGGTTAATTTAATCCATGTCACTTCCTTCTCATAATCATTTTTTTAGTGTATATTGTGCTTCATTATTTCGCCTCTTGGCGTCGCCTGCACTCAGGTAGCAGAAGCCGGCCCGTGCTTCCTCCCAGTTCTCTTCACACATACGTTTACTTGACCTACTCTAGCGCTACTAGTGTAAGGAATTTGGTGGAAATCGGTTGATTGGTCGCCAAGATATGGCGTAAGAACTTTATTTTCTTATTTGGTGCTATTTTATAAAACTGCATGAAAAAGAGTTGATGTATACAATGTTTCTAATAAATGCTGTAGGAATAAAAACATTGGATGAATTAGGTTAATTTTTTTAATATATACGTGACAATCTTATCAAAATATTTATATGGCTGCCGTTTTCAAATTCAGTGTCTGATCCCATGTAAACCATATAAGTTTACATGGCATTCTGTAGCATTAGTCGTGTGTAAAATTTGGAGGAAATTAGTTGAATTGTTCTGGAAATAATGCAAAGTGATGAATTCTCACCTGGCATTAATTTGAAAAAGGCCTGCAAAAGATGATCTCTATGCTAAAAATCGATGCTCACAATTAATACTGTGAGCGTACGAAATTTGGTTGACATTTAAAAAGTTTTACCGCACACTGTATCATTATTTCCATTACAAATTTGGTGGGAATCGGTTCGTTAGTTCACGATATATGGCATATAACCTTAGCATTTTTAAATTGATGATCTTTGTAAATGGAGAACAAAACGGTTATGTTTTAGCACATTGGTTGATTGATATAGATAAAGTATGCAAAGTTATGTTACAATAGGTTTTAATATGGCATATCACAGTACGACTTTTACGCCAAATTTGGAACAAATCAATTCATTGTTTCCGAGATACGTCAAAAAACTTTATTCATATTTTTTCATGTGGGAAAATCTTACAAAATTTCGGATAAATTGGGCTTTTTACAGACAAATTTGAAGGCAATAATATATACTGCTATTATGTAAAGTTAGTTGAAATTTGGTTTGTAGTTTCGTAGATAAAACATACTTAATTAAAAATCTTCTATGGCCGCTATTTTGAAAATAAGTATCTGACCAACTGAAAATATATCAGTAAACATCACCTGCCTTAGGGCTACTTGTTTGCCAAATTTGATAGGAATGTGTTGTTTTTTTTTTTTTCTCGAGGATATGACATAAATTTTGATTTTTCATGTGATGCTATCTTACAAAACGGTGGACAACATTATTTTTGTGTGGACACATTCGATGATTGTAATATATACTGCCAGTATACAAAGGTAAGTTGGAATTAATGATATAATTCCAACGATTTAGCACACTATGCTATATTAGTTACATGACCGCTATTTTGAAAATAAGAGTCTAACCAACTTTAAATATTCTAGTTTATATCACCTGCCGCAGTACTAACTGTTTGCCGTATTTGGTAGGAATCGGCCAATTTTTTCCCAATATAAAGCATGAAAACTTCATTTCTTCATGTGGTGCTATGTTATAAAATGGTGGACAAAAGTGGTTATTTCCTGGCATATATTATCCTTGTTATAGGTTCTGTTACCATACATAATTTGGTTGAAATTGGTATAATAGTTTAGTAGATGTATCATTTTATATTTAAAAAATTTGTATAGCCATTGTTTTGAAAACAAGTGCCTAATAAATTTACATTACATATGTTTACATGACCTACCGTATTATTTACGGGTCAAATTTGGCGAAAATTTGTTGAGTAGTTTTCGAGATATAATGTAAAATATGTATTTTCCATGTGGTGCTATCTTACAAAATGGTGAACTAACAACAATAATTATCCCCAAAATCCAATTCAACGACCGGAATGGTCAGGTTGAAAGAAAGACAAATTATTTCCCACATCACTAAATGGCTTGATTAGACACACAATTACGCTCGGAAAATTAAATAGAACACTTAAAATACCATAGCTTTGCTACTCTTCGCCTCATTTAAGATGCATGTGGTGTGCATTTATTCTGCGATTACTTCGCAATTCCCTAAGGGCGAATTTCACGGACATTTCCCCGTGGGCGATAAATTCTAATGCTATTCACTACATATTCTAACACTTGATTCCTATCCTAATTACACAGATCTCTCTAGGGACACCACAGGCACTCGGTTGGATCAGTCGANTGATGTATACAATGTTTCTAATAAATGCTGTAGGAATAAAAACATTGGATGAATTAGGTTAATTTTTTTAATATACGTGACAATCTTATCAAAATATTTATATGGCTGCCGTTTTAAAATTCAGTGTCTGATCCCATGTAAACCATGTNTAATATACGTGACAATCTTATCAAAATATTTATATGGCTGCCGTTTTAAAATTCAGTGTCTGATCCCATGTAAACCATGTAAGTTTACATGGCATTCTGTAGCATTAGTCGTGTGTAAAATTTGGAGGAAATTAGTTGAATTGTTCTGGAAATAATGCAAAGTGATGAATTCTCACCTGGCATTAATTTGAAAAAGGCCTGCAAAAGATGATCTCTATGCTAAAAATCGATGCTCACAATTAATACTGTGAGCGTACGAAATTTGGTTGACATTTAAAAAGTTCTACCGCACACTGTATCATTATTTCCATTACAAATTTGGTGGGAATCGGTTCGTTAGTTCACGATATATGGCATATAAGCTTAGCATTTTTTAATTGATGATCTTTGTAAATGGAGAAGAAAAAGGTTATGTTTTAGCACATTGGTTGATTGATATAGATAAAGTATTCAAAGTTATGTTAAAATAGGTTTTAATATGGCATATCACAGTACGACTTTTACGCCAGATTTGGAACAAATCAATTCATTGTTTCCAAGATACGTCAAAAAACTTTATTCATATTTTTTCATGTGGGAAAATCTTACAAAATTTCGGATAAATTGGGCTTTTTACAGACAAATTTGAAGGCAATAATATATACTGCTATTATGTAAAGTTAGTTGAAATTTGGTTTGTAGTTTCGTAGATAAAACATACTTAATTTAAAATCTTCTATGGCCGCTATTTTGAAAATAAGTATCTGACCAACTGAAAATATATCAGTTTACATGACCTGCCTTAGGGCTACTTGTTTGCCAAATTTGATAGGAATGTGTTGTTTTTTTTTTTCTCTAGGATATGACATAAATTTTGATTTTTCATGTGATGCTATCTTACAAAACGGTGGACAACATTATTTTTGTGTGGACACATTCGATGATTGTAATATATACTGCCAGTACACAAAGGTAAGTTGGAATTAATGATATAATTCCAACGATTTAGCACACTATGCTATATTAGTTACATGACCGCTATTTTGAAAATAAGAGTCTAACCAACTTTAAATATTCTAGTTTATATCACCTGCCGCAGTACTAACTGTTTGCCGTATTTGGTAGGAATCGGCCAATTTTTTCCCAATATAAAGCATGAAAACTTCATTTCTTCATGTGGTGCTATGTTAGAAAATGGTGGACAAAAGTGGTTATTTCCTGGCATATATTATCCTTGTTATAGGTTCTGTTACCATACATAATTTGGTTGAAATTGGTATAATAGTTTAGTAGATGTATCATTTTATATTTAAAAAATTTGTATAGCCATTGTTTTGAAAACAAGTGCCTAATAAATTTACATTACATATGTTTACATGACCTACCGTATTATTTACGGGTCAAATTTGGCCAAAATTTGTTGAGTAGTTTTCGAGATATAATGTAAAATATGTATTTTCCATGTGGTGCTATCTTACAAAATGGTGAACTAACAACAATAATTATCCCCAAAATCCAATTCAACGACCGGAATGGTCAGGTTGAAAGAAAGACAAATTATTTCCCACATCACTAAATGGCTTGATTAGACACACAATTACGCTCGGAAAATTAAATAGAACACTTAAAATACCATAGCTTTGCTACTCTTCACCTCATTTAAGATGCATGTGGTGTGCATTTATTCTGCGATTACTTCGCAATTCCCTAAGGGCGAATTTCACGGACATTTCCCCGTGGGCGATAAATTCTAATGCTATTCACTACACATTCTAACACTTGATTCCTATCCTAATTACACAGATCTCTCTAGGGACACCACAGGCACTCGGTTGGATCAGTCGATATCGGGTCATGACATGCATGTTCCGCGGGCCGCATTGGTGCAGCGACTGTGGGCCGATGATGTGATGACAGTGGCTGTGCCCGACCATGCAGGAGTGGTCCACGTCAAAGAATATGGGGCGGACATAGTGGTAGAAGTGGTGACTCGGCTGAGTAAGGAAGTGCTTGACAGTGAATGTAGGTAGGATAAGTTTTCCTTTTTCAGAAGAGACAGGGTTGGAAGAGGGGGGGGGATAGCAGTGTGTGAAAGGGAGGGGATGAAAGGGTCAGTAGAATGGATAAGTGAAGATGTTGAGGTGATGGAAATTAAATTTTTTGGTGATAGTAGTAGGAGGATTAATTTTCTGGCAGCGCATAGACCTCTAGGACTCAGATGGCAGGCATTTGTGACCATCAAGGAGAGGGTTTGATAGACTTAATGACAGGTAGTAGGTTGTTGTAGTAGAGTATCTCAATATGCGAGTTGTGAGATAAATAGAGGGAGCAGCAGAAGGGATGGGCAGTACGACACAGAGAATGGCAGAACAGTTAACCAGCAGAGGTTTGGTCCAGGTAGTAGAAACACGAACGAGATGGAATTAAGATGGTGTAGGGTCAGTGCTGGATGTGGTGTTGTTCAGACCTGAGAATGCTGTAATTGGTGCAATGATATTGGATGGCATAAGCGACCGTTGTGGAAATCGAGCTTGGCAATATGATGAAGTGAACAAGGCATTCACTGGTACCCTTGTGCCCACTGTGACTGCCGCAGTAGTGTCCTCCACTCCAGATGCACCACACCAGCAGACATGTGGGCAAGAGTGTTATGTAATCAATCAGCGTTCGTCAATATTGTTTACTGAGTGCTATGTAATTAATCAGAGTTCACCAATATAATTACATCAGTGAGACATAATTGATCGGAGTGCATCAGTATAGTTTATTCAGGGTTATATGTATTTATTCAGTGTCGTAATTATCAACTGTATTTGTTCCATGTGTGTAAATTTCATCTGTGTCATTAATTTAATCAGCATCATTAATTATTCAGAGCTTAATAATTTAATCATTATTGTTTATTGGTTCAGTGTATCTATTCAGTATTTATTTATATAATATTTATCGTGTTTAAAGACAGTCATCACATACCCAGCCAGCCAGGGACATGTGACATTACTAAGTTGGCAATACAGTGGCTGCTGCGATGCAAATATTTAATATTAATATAACCCTGATTTATTGTGTATTTGTGCAAGGGTAATTGTGTTTTATTATGTAAGTTGTATAGGGTAATTGTGTTTGATTATGTTAATCTAAGGAATATAATTTTCTTACATCTCGTTAGCAATTTTAAGTAGCATTTATGTTTCATCTTTCCACCGCTTGGCATCGCCCGCGCTCAGGTAGCACGAGCAAGCGCAGTTCTCAGCCTAGTACGCTTCATCACTTCAACGCGGGCGGACATGGTAAGTCTCTCGCTTCACAAGAACCTCGGTGCCAGCCCCTGAGGCTGCAACCTCACTCAGTAATCGTATCATCACATCATCCACGAAATTACTTATATTTTATGTTACATCGCACCGAGGGGAGAGCAGCATCACGTGCCTTAATTAATCGTAATCCATTAGTGTGTTATATTTTACGACCACGCGGTCACCACATGTCTGTTCGGTTAAGTGTTCAATAAAATAATCATCTTTCATATAACCAATAGTGCGTCTATTAATCCGGGAGTGCGCAGTGGCCATACAGCTCGCATTTTCATATTATCTGACGGTGTATTACCTCGAGTCCCCTAGGGTGATTACCCACGACCCGATCTCATTGCTCAACACTGAGCTGGCGCCCGGCACTTACACAGCTCGAGGGACACCGTGCGCCCAACCGTGTCCCTTCGACAAGGGACGTACCGAGCGCCTGTCAATGAGGTAAGAGAAAATTGCAGATAGGTTGGTGTGGCAGTATGGAAGAGGAGACAGGAAGGGGCAGAAATATTACTGAGGAATAGGTTTGAGGAGTGGTCTACAGCAGAAAGGGTGGAACGTTTATGGGAAGAATTTAGAGGAATAATAGAGGTTATGTCGGAGAAATTTGTCCCAAAAAAACGTTACCGGCTGGGTGAGATCCACCATATGATTGACAGGAGATTAAAACAAATGAGGAGGAAGTGTATAAATTAACATGCCAAGTGGAGAAATGAAGGGGTGACAAGAGCTAGCTAATTGATGAAACAGATGGGAAAGGAGTTTGAAAGAAAGATCAAATGGGCGAAGAATATATTTTTAAGGAATATGATGGAAGAAGGAAAAGGCAAAGAATGGGGGAAATTTTTTATGTAAGTGAAGGAGAGGAAGGGATCCCTCTGTTGAAAGTTAGAGCTGACAGGATTGCGTCAAATGACCAAGAAAAATCGGAGATGCTTCAAGGCCAGTACTTGTCAGTGTTTGAGGCAAAGGAGGATTGGAATAGGGAGGAGTCTAATAGGGATTGGGGGAGGGGGATAGTAAGTTTCAGATGAGAGAGTGGGAGATAGCAATGGCAATCAGAGGGTTGAAGAGCAATAAGGCAGTGGGGCCAGAAAGGTTATGGAATACAGACTTAAGTTTGGTGGGAGGGAGTTAGTGCAATATTTGGAGGTGTTGTTTAGCAAGTCCTTAGGAGAGNGGAATACAGACTTAAGTTTGGTGGGAGGGAGTTAGTGCAATATTTGGAGGTGTTGTTTAGCAAGTCCTTAGGAGAGGGTAAATTACCACAAGGTTGGAAGGATGTGTTAGTGGTCCCAATACACAAACAGGGGGAGGATATGGGGAGGCCTGGAAGCTTTTCACATCGAGTACAGGAAAGGTAAGGGAGAGACTGGTAGTTCAGTTTGTGGTGAATGTTATGAACAAGAGGAATTGGTTGGAGGAGTCACAACGTGGTTTCAGAAAAGGACACTCGTGTCAGATGTAGTTGGCTGGGTTGTTAGAGGATCTGGTGCATGCAATTGATGAGGGGAAGCAGGTTGATGCCTGCTTCATTAATTTTGAGAAGGCATTTTATAAGGTGCCCCATGGGATTTTGATGAAGAAAGTGGATGAATTGATGTCGGACAAGTGGGTAGCGGAATAGATTGGGGACTTTCTCAGGGGGGTGAAGACAGAGGGTTAAAGTGGGGGAGGAAATATCGGAGAAGGAAGAGGTTATGTCAGTGATGCCATATGGAAGAGTGCTGGGCCCTTTGTTGTTTACCATAACAGTAAATTACATGGGTTTGGTGATTCGGGAAAAAATAAGATTGTTTGCTGATTGTGTATTGTGTACTCTTGGAGGAAGGAGGGAACTTGCAGGCAGACATTGACAGGATACAGTTGTGGACCATGGAGAATAAAATTAAGATAAATGTAAGAAAAATTCTAAGTTTAGTGATGTTTGCAAGGAAGAAGGTGATAGGCAATGACTAGTAGAGTTGGGTGGGGCAAGAGATAGAATAACCAGCCAAATATAAATATCTAGGGATTGTATTGCAGGGAGAACTTGGATGGATAAAACAGGTAGATCGGGTGGTTGCAAAGGGAAGAAGGGCTATGTGCATGTTGGGAAGGGTGCTGAAGGGAGTCAGCTGTGAGGTAAAGGAGAAGGCATATGGCACAATGATACGGACGATGCTAGAATATGCAGCAGCAGTATAGGAACTGTATGGGGATGNAAGGAGAAGGCATATGGCACAATGATACGGACGATGCTAGAATATGCAGCAGCAGTATAGGAACTGTATGGGGATGTGGAGGTGCGAGAGTTGGATAAGGTGCAAAGAAGGGTAGTGAGATGGGTGAAGGGTAGGTGGAGAAGGCAGGGACAGGATGGTGAGTATGAAGCTAACTATAGATCATCAGTGATGATGAAATAAATGGGTAAGAGCTCGTTGAAGGACAGGAGAATATTTGAAGGCTGGTCAGAATGTACTGTGTTGGGAATGGAGAGGGGGTGGGAAAGGTTAGGCCATCAGCTGAGTGAGGGGGTGTTTAGAGGGAGAGGAAACCACAGTGAGAAAATTCACAGGGTGTGGAGAGGAACAGAGTGGGGAAGGCAGTCAATGTTTGTGAGGTTTGTGAGGGAGTGGAATGTGTTGCAGGAGGAATTGGTATCTGTGAGGGGTTTGGAAAAATCAGGAATAAGGGTGTGTAAGAGAAGTTTGGTTGGGTAGGGGAGCGGTGAGAGAGCTCGCCACAAGGTGGTAGCCCAATTGTGGGTGTTATTATTATTATTAATATTAACAAAAATATTCACAGGTTCTTCCAGCAACATTTTATTTCTATTCGATCCAACACGAACTTTCACGCAAAAATTCATCAAATTTCCCCATTTACTGCCAGCTCAAAGGCGACTTCTCAGGAACAACAGCACACCTTGGGGCAGAAAGTTTTCTTATTCCAAACTCTCCCAGCAAGTAATCTTGGTTTGGTAACCCACCTCATTAGAATAAACTTTAACTGAACTCAACCAAACAGTAATTTACAAACATCCAGTCTACATCTGTGGATGCATTGGTAAATTTTCGAACATACTGTATGTAATCAGCAAAATTGGTACGAAATTTGCAAAAACACTGAAAAAGAAAACGAGCTGTGTGAAAGAATTAAATATGTTTGTATAACTTTACTTCCTTTATCTCTAAATAGTATAAAACAAAGTCGCTTGTCCGCGCCTGTCTGTGTATTCGCTTAGAATTTCTAAACTACTTGATGGTTTTGATGCGGTTTTGAACATCATTTAGAGAATTTCTCGAGGAAGGTTTTGGTGTATAATACATTTATGTTTAATTTAAGGAGAGTAGAGACATGTCGAACATTTTGTAATCAAGTCGAAAAAAACTCTTAGGGCGGTAGCATGCCTTGCGCTGACTAAACCTTAAGATATACATAAAATTAATGTAATATATATTTGTAGCTCTCAAAAAGGTCTTGACGTGAACCACACATTCACGAGCTCCTTTGTACCCACTCTGACTGCCGCAGTCGTGTCCACTACACCAGACACACCACACCGACGGGCTTGTGGCCACGAGTGAGTGTGTTCATAATTGCATCAGTGTCCATAATTGCAGCAGTGTTCATAATAGCATCAGTGTAGTATATAATTGCATCAGTGTTATTAATTGCATCAGTGTTAATAATTGTATTAGGGTATTTATTCAGTGTTATTAATTGTATCAGTGTATATAATTAATATCATAATCGTCATCATGAAAGAGAGTCGACTCAGCCGCAGCTAGGGACATTTGACATTGTACACTTGGCAATGCTGTGGCTGGANAGAGAGTCGACTCAGCCGCAGCTAGGGACATTTGACATTGTACACTTGGCAATGCTGTGGCTGGAACAATTGAAACGTTTAGGATTAATATAATCATTTTTACTGTGTATTTGTATAAGGAAAAATTATGTTGTCTTATGCTAATTTAATTCATGTCACTTCCATCTCATAATTTTTTTTTTTTTAGTTTATATTGTGCTTCATTGTTTCGCCGCTTGGCGTCGCTGCGCTCAGGTAGCGGAAACCGGCCAATGCTTCCCCCCAGNAGAGAGTCGACTCAGCCGCAGCTAGGGACATTTGACATTGTACACTTGGCAATGCTGTGGCTGGAACAATTGAAATGTTTAGGATTAATATAATCATTTTTATTGTGTATTTGTATAAGGAAAAATTATGTTGTCTTATGCTAATTTAATTCATGTCACTTCCATCTCATAATCTTTTTTTTTTTAGTGTATATTGTGCTTCATTGTTTCGCCGCTTGGCGTCGCTGCGCTCAGGTAGCGGAAACCGGCCAATGCTTCCCCCCAGNTATATTGTGCTTCATTGTTTCGCCGCTTGGCGTCGCTGCGCTCAGGTAGCGGAAACCGGCCAATGCTTCCCCCCAGTTCTCTTCAGCACTTGAATGCATCAAGACGTGTAAGTCTCTTGCTCCGCAAAGGCCCTCGGTGCCGACATCTTAAGCTGAACTCATATTTACTGCAATAGACTTCACTTCATGAACCGGATCATTTATTTTATTTGTTATAGCGCCGAGAGGAGAGCAACATTACTTTCATCGCAGATTTTTAATGCAATCGCGTTTCACATTATAAAGCCACGTGTCCACCGTGTCAGGGCCGTTAAGGCCACGTTTTTTACTAAAGTTGTGTGTGTTCATTAAGGAGTCGCAAGGAATAAATAACTCCACAGGCATCGTAAGCGTTTCATTTTGTAATTTAATTAAGGTGTGCGAGGAGGCCTACAGCCTCGACATCATATGTGACGGAGTGTTAACCAGAGTCCCCTAGGTTGAAGACCGAAACGAACCTCATTTCATCAGCTCACCGCAGGGCTGTGGCGCCGGGCACATATTTCCTACATCATCATCTCTGGTAACACCACGCGTCAAGTTGGCCTTCCCAACTAGGGACGATTATTTCTCCAAGCCATTGCTTGACCATGTCAGTCTACATAAAAGTCCGCAATAGCATATGTTTATTTTTAAGAATGACCCACAGCAACCATTTTTGCCTTTCAAAATATCGCTGTAAAAACTAAATTGCTACCAGGCGAAGCCTGGCTGGTTCGCTAGTATCTTTATACAAGCATATACTCTCAATGATGTAATGCACCCAATTAACCAAATTAAAATAAACAAAAGTTGCTTCTTTCTACTCTGTCAGAGTACTTACATCAACATAGANTGCACCCAATTAACCAAATTAAAATAAACAAAAGTTGCTTCTTTCTACTCTGTCAGAGTACTTACATCAACATAGAAAGCTGTTGTAGCTGCACTATAATGTCAAACAAATCCCACTAGATTTATTTATTATTTATTTATATATAATGTTCCTGTGAGTCACTGACTCTTTTTTAGGAACTGTATACACTAATTAAGTTGCATATATAAGCGCAAACATACATTTTTAAATACTACAATATAACCACTTAAACGAATCCTGTTATAAACTATAACATGTAGGTACTGAGTTGCTTCAAATGGCATAATGTTTGAANTGACCCACAGCAACCATTTTTGCCTTTCAAAATATCGCTGTAAAAACTAAATTGCTACCAGGCGAAGCCTGGCTGGTTCGCTAGTATCTTTATACAAGCATATACTCTCAATGATGTAATGCACCCAATTAACCAAATTAAAATAAACAAAAGTTGCTTCTTTCTACTCTGTCAGAGTACTTACATCAACATAGGAAGCTGTTGTAGCTGCACTATAATGTCAAACAAATTCCACTATATTTATTTATTATTTATTTATATATAATGTCCCTGTGAGTCACTGACTCTTTTTTAGGAACTGTATACACTAATTAAGTTGCATATATAAGCGCAAGCATACATTTTTAAATACTACAATATAACCACTTAAACGAATCCTGTTATAAACTATAACATGTAGGTACTGAGTTGCTTCAAATGGCATAATGTTTGAAATCAACAAAATTGAATGTTATAACTTAAGTTACATACCGAAATATCTCTACATATCATAATATTCCCCAAACATATAATATATGCCAAACATACCCAAATAATAATTTGGTAATAGCAAGACATAAAGAAATGTATGTATTGCATAAAATATATACTATACGATTAATGAGCTAATGTACTAAGAGTATAAATATTAGAAAAAACTATATAAATTTACATACTGAAGGAATAATTGAGAAATAGTAACAATTCAACCAAACCTATATACTACTGGAGGGAGACGTTTTCTCTAACTCAGATTTCAGTTTAGTTTTAATAATTGCTCATTTTTTGTTTTCTGTGTGCCTTTGTTTAATTCATTGAAATGCTTCGTCACTGTGGATTTTAGACACTGTATCCCATGCTTAAGACTTTACTCCGGTGATAAACTATTAACAAAATCTATTATGAGTATTTGTAACAAATGTCCTCTGTAAATATACACAGTGTGAAATTTACAACACCTCCCAAAAGAAAGAAATAAATTCTTGAAACCCTAAAGTTATTTAGAAGCATACCAAAAAAGGTGGAATTATTTGACATTTAGCAGCACGTATCATATACTGTTTAACTATATATAAAATAAAAAAAGAAATACAATTGATATTTAAATATCATATAGACGCCTTTTATTTTTGTTTTATTGTTGTGTTAATCTTTGGCGTGGTGTTTGATGACAGTCGCGTAGATCGATAGTGGCAGATTTTTATTTTTTTTGTGTTGATGTGGCAAGTACAGTAGGCTAGATTTGAATGCCTGATTGAAGTAAATTGTGTTTATGTACTTATTTTACTGCTCCTCATCGTATATTTGAATGCGGAAAAGATGTCGGGCGAAATTTTATTTCGTGAACAGTACGGTGTGTTAGGAAAGCAGAAAATTTATGCAAAACATTCAGGTAGTTTTATTGCGTATTATTCTGTTATTAAGTGTTACCCAAATATAAGCACCAAATAGTTAATCTAACCCAGGATTTTAGTCTAATCTAGGATTTTAGTGTTTTAAAGTAACAGTAAAACAAACCGGAAGTATATAAATCAACTCGCCTAGGTAGGCGGCTGGTACAATTCCACTGTCCTCGACCCATTCAACTGTGGTGCATCTTACCTCAATCGACAAACCACCACGATCTACTACAACATCCAAGTAACACCCGCCACGTGGGCGAATATTACGTACAGAAGCATTCGTTCTTGCACCCTCCAAACTTACAATCACAAGCCTTCGCATGGTCGGATTCGGACGTCACAACTCACGCCCGCAAAAACACATCTGCACTGTCTCGCGTCTGAACTGCTATTAAATTTCCGTGACGATGACGTCTACACACCCACAGCTAATAAGGTGACTGCAGGATGCCCATTTGTTAACGTTACTAATACATTACTTCACCAAAAACCATGGCGTTCTGACATAAACAAAGCTGAGTAATTATTAAGTTTAGGGGCTTTTCTGAAAAACTCAAAAAAAAAAAAAAAAATTCAAAATTATGATATATTTCTACTCTACTAATCACGTAGAACACGAATATATTAAGGGCGTAGCTTTAAAATAAGCACAACATATTTTTAAAAAATTGAACAAAATCGCAAAATGAGCAGTAGTCAGTTTGTTTACGTTTCTGAAAGATACGTCCTAGACCAACAAAAGTTGCATTAATGGGTTCTGCACAGCTTACCTTGTTCATATTCAAGAGGGCGTAATGTTAAAATAAGTAGAACATATTTTAAAAACTTGCGAAATATGTTTGTTTACGTATGTTAACGTCGGAGGAATTATACCAGCTTCCTACCTAGGTGAGTCAATCAACCTTATTTTGTTGTGTTTTACGGTTCCTTTAAATCCAAAAATCCTAAATACGTAGTTTAGTGTAAAACCCAAACATCCTAGGTTAGTGTAAAACCTCCTATCCTAGGTTAGTGTAAAATCCAAAAAACCTAGGTTAGTGTAAAACCCAACAATCCTAGGTTAGTTTAAAAATGTAAAATAGTGATTCACCCATTGTGGGGTTAGGTTAGGTTGGCACATATTACGAAATTAGTCAGACGTTAATGCCCCTAGTATATTCGTGTTCTATGTGATTAGTAGNGGTTAGGTTGGCACATATTACGAAATTAGTCAGACGTTAATGCCCCTAGTATATTCGTGTTCTATGTGATTAGTAGAGTGGAAATATATCATTATTTTGAATTTTTTTTGTGTTTTTCAGAAAAGCCCCTAAACTTAATAATTACCCTGAAACCTGCTATACCCCCAATCCCTATTAATCTCCCTATTCCAATCTTCCTTTGCCTCAAACAGTGATTTTTCTTGGTCATTTGATGCAGTCCTGCCATCTCTACCTTTCACCAGAGGGATCCCTTCCTCTCCTCCCCTCAGCTTCTTAACATACCTCAACAATTCATCCCATTCCCTTCTTCCACCATCTTCCCTAAATTGTATTCTTTGCTTGTTTGATCATCCTTTCAAGATCCCTTCCTATTTGTTTCATCAATTCCTTATCTCTTTTCATCCCTTCATTTCTCCACTTGGCATGTAATTTTCTACACATCCTCTTCATTTTTTTAATCTCCTATCCATAATATGGTGGATCTCCCCCAGACTGTAATCTTTTCTTTGGCACAAATTCCTCCAACATAACCTATATTATATTTTTTAATTCCTCCCATAATCCTGCCACACTTTCCTCCATGGACCATTTTTCAAACCTATCCCGTAGGAAGATTTCTGCCCTCTCCTGGTCTCCTCTCTNGCCACACTTTCCTCCATGGACCATTTTTCAAACCTATCCCGTAGGAAGATTTCTGCCCTCTCCTGGTCTCCTCTCTCATACTGCCACACCAACCTATCTGCCGTTTGCTCTTCCCTCATCCTGCCAAGCCCAATTTCCACAACAGGAATATCATGATCGCTTATGCCATCCAATGCTGTTGCACCAACTACAGCATTCCCAGGTCTCACCAACACCGCATCAANCGTTTGCTCTTCCCTCATCCTGCCAAGCCCAATTTCCACAACAGGAATATCATGATCGCTTATGCCATCCAATGCTATTGCACCAACTACAGCATTCCCAGGTCTCACCAACACCGCATCCAACACTGACCCAACACCCTCTTCATTCCACCTCGTAGGTGTTCCTACTACCTGGACCAAGCCTCTGTTGACTAACTGCGCGGCCATTCTCTGCATCATGCTGCCCATCCCTTCTGCACCCTCTAGCCATCTCACACCTGGCATATTCAGATCCCCTGCTACAACAACCCACTGCCTGTCCTTAAGTCTATCAACCCTCTCCTTGATCGTGTCAATTGCCTGCCATCCCTGCCTGGTGGCCTATTACACGCTCAAAGTAATCCTCTTACTGCTACTAACTTGATTGTTGTGACAGGAATTCAGTTTTCAGGAACATATGGCACAAAATTTCAAAGTGCTACGTTTAAAATGTTTTAATATGTAATGTAAACATAAAGAAATCCTCTTGTGAAAGTATCTATGTAATAATTCTTAATGCTTCCTACTAATCACAATGTTACCATGACCTCATAGATAGCAAACTGTATCATTTGTTTACTGAAAGCAGAAAACTCTAATGCTAAAGCAAGATTCAAATCAACTTAAACTCAATTGGAAGGTAGTATTTGTTACCAGTCATTGTTTAGTGTTGTGAGGTACAGTATATTTATGCCTAACGAAAACTGTCGGACGGATAATGTTTTCTGTGTAGTGCTGTGCGTGATCATGTCAAATTGTAAGCCCTAAAAGCAACTGGTAAACAGAAGTGGCACTCAATGGCATATTCGTTCTTTGAATGCTAAGAACTAGAGGGGAAACATTAGACAAATCGTAAAATTACCAAGTTTAATAGTTTAAAAAAATCCAATGAGCGATTCATTGC